>JABUQX010003613.1:2500-25094 GCA_015478945.1 Trachelipus rathkii | reverse complement strand
CGTGTTGTACTTCTGGGTGGTGTTTTATTTTCATATGTAAACGCTCGCGATTTTCTAAATAACCGCTTCATATATATATATATATATATATATATATATATATATATATACTATATATACCTATATATAAACTTTCGCGAAACTTCTACTTTTGTTTGAATTATTTAAGTCATCGCTCGCGCGGCAGCGTTTTAGAGACAAAGGTCTGCCATGCATGCACGTCAACCTGCTGTGCATCTACCCTATGGTATTGTTTAGTTTGTTTTCATTAACTCAATGAATACCTAATGAAAAAATAATTTAACTACAAGATAAATAATTTGAAAATGAAAGAAAAATCATTTAAGACAGATAATAAAAGTACACAAAATCGACTTTATGAAACCACAGATTTTGGTTTAAAAATGGATAAAATCTCTTATTTCTGATTTTCCTTGGATCATAAATGTTTTTGTTATGTAATATTAGGAATATATATATATATATATGTATAACATATATATATATATATATATATATATATATATATATATATATATATATATATATATATATATATTTATATATATATATAATAATATATAATATAATAATAATATATATATATATATATATATATATATATATATATATATATATATATATATATATATATATATAAGTTCTTAAGCATGCAATCCTCATAATAAATTATTAAATTTATTTTATGAAACGAAAGTTTAAATAAAAATAAACATTTTAAGGTGCAAAAATTGAAATTAAAATGGAAATTATTTGTTGCTTACGTTGGAACTAGTTCGTTGCTCGTCATTCTTAATTCAATAAAATGTATTGAAAATAGAAGGGTGTGGAGCGGTCATTGTTGATTAATAAAAATTTATTGTCTTCAGGCCAACTAAACCTTTTATATACGTTATGATTTTTTCTGATTATTTTCTTAAATAAAATAAAGTAGGATGTAAAATTTTTCAGATGTGGCTGTATCTTTTTATAAGCAGTGTTTTTAAAGTTTGTAAACAATAAGTAAAGGGTATTCATAACCTGTCCTAACTAACCTCTTACCTAACCTCATTCACCCTAAATCTATTTGTGTCATGAGGCTACCTGCTAAAAATACTTTTTATCCCACCTCCCAGTTCATAGATACTCCCATTAGAAAGTAACTTACTTATATATATATACATATATATATATATATATATATATATATATATATATATATATATATATATATATATATATATATATATATATATATATATATATATATATATATATATATATATATATATATATATATATATATATATGTATATATATATGTATTTAATTGAAAAGTGAAAATTGAAAAACTCTGATTTAAAACTCACAAAGGTATTCAACAATCAACTTTGAAACTACAAAGCTGCTTCAACATCAACTTCAAAACCGACAAAGCCCTTTGATCATAAAATGTATTTCTTAGTTTAAATAATATACAAAGTTAAAAATATTGTTGATTTTCAGGTTAATAAGTTATATATTTATCAATATTTTATAGATCATTTATAATTTGACTATTTTAATACCTTATATATATATATATATATATATATATATATATATATATATATATATATATATATATATATATATCTATTTTTTTAAATTATTTATATATATTTTTACTTTAACAAGCTACATGTTCAGAAAACCCAGTGTAATGATTTCTTAAGAGTTCTTTTATTATAAAGTCTAATATTTTTTTCCATTCACCCTATTATTAAGTTTAGGAGAATATTTGACTAAAGGTATCTTTTATATGGTAGCCAGGGATGCCATCGCTTGAGTTTTTTCTCAAGTTCTTGAGTTTTTGGCATTCATCTTGAGTACTTGAGTGTTTGTCCTAAAAATTGCTAAAATCTTGAGTATTTCAACTTTCTTAAAAAATAAGTAAAGAAACATAAATTTAAAATATATAAATATTTCATTTCCAAAAATTAGGAACTCCTTTGATTAGTTTTTTATTAATGTATATGGCAATTATAAACTGGCAACTTATATGACGCAGTAGAGTTGTCATCAATGTTAAAATTGGAAACCACACACGAGGGATTGCGAATTGCCCATGAGGCCATGATCGCATTTTACATCAGTTAGGTGTTACTAGTTGCTAAAAGTTGTGATGTCATGGGCCATGACATCACACCTTTTAGCAACTAGTAACACCTAACTGATGTAAAATGCGCTCTAGTTGGATGCATAAAGATTATATATACTCTATATATATATACCTATTTCTATATACCTCACACCTATATATATATATATATATATATATATATATATATATATATATATATATATATATATATAACACAAATGAGAAAAATATTTAAATCTCTCTTTACTATATACCTCTATCTACCTATATATATATATGTGCTTTTAAAGCCAAAAGAGTTTTAAGGTAACAGACAAGTGGCAACAATTTTAAAGCTCTCATGCATTCTAGATCGTTTTGGCAACGAAAGTTGACAGAAGTTCTGTCAAATTTTGTGACATTGGAAATTCTGTCACAGAACTGCCAATGCTCCGGTTTCAAGTTTTCAACGTGTTAGTTTTCGACTTCACATGACCGTGTGTGCAGTGTTACAGTGTGGCTTAGTTCTTATGATCTTATCAGTATCACCTAGTTCTGTGCTAAAAATTGAAAGTGTTTAGTACGTTATTGTGAATTTGTGATATTAAATTGAAAATTGTGCAATACTTCAATAAATTTTATAAACCTCCATTAATTATGGCAGACGAATCTCCGAAGAAAAAAATAAAAACCTGGTATTTCCAGTCATTGAAACTGGGAATGACTGCTTGATGAATTTAAAGGTGTAAAACAAGACAAAGATAATAAAAAAATAATAAGCTACTGTTTCATTATCCCACTACCTTTAAAAATGCCAGTAAGAAAATGCTCTTGTCTCATAAAAATTCAGAAAAACATAACAAAAACTTTCAAGCAGCGAGATCAAAGGTAAATATTAGTGATTTTCTTATCAAAAAGAAAAATATTTCGGAATCCGAAAAAATTGCAAAAGCAGAAGCATTATTTGCCGGTTATTTTTCGGAGCATCATATTCCTTTTGCACATATAGAACACTTGTTTGACATTTGTAAAAAGGCTTTTCCCGACAGTGATATTGCCAAAAAGGTTAATTATAAAAGAACGAAACTTTCATATATCATCCAAGATGGTATAGCATACTTTGAAAAAGCGGAATTAAATAAAATATGCCGGAATCAAAAAATTTCTATTATAATTGATGAAAGCACCGATATTTCTGTAACGCAAGTTTTAGCGATAGTAATTCGATTCTTTGATATGAAGAAAATGGATGTAGTGGATGCACTTCTAGACACTTTTGTGGTTGAAAATGGAAGTGCTGTGGGCCTTTTCCATTCGTTTAAGGAGCTTCTTCAAGAAAAAAATATTCCATTAACTAACATTATTGGCTTTGGAAGTGACAATTGTTCTACGATGCTTGGCAAAAGAAATGGATTTCAAAAGTTACTAAAAGATGTTTTGCCTTCAGTTTTCGTGTTGGGATGCGTATGCCACTCATTTTCGCTTTGTGCAAGCCATGCTGTGTCAGTGTTGCCAACATATTTGGAGTCTTTTCTTAAAGATCTCACATCTTACTTTTCTCGTAGTAGTAAGCGTTTAAATGATTTTGCTCTTATTCAAGATGTAGTCCAAACAGCTCATCATCGTATTCCAAAACTTGCACAAACGAGGTGGCTCTCCAGAGAAAATGTTATTTCTGTAATTTTAGAGCAATGGGATGCACTTGTGCTTTATTTTCAATCAGAAATAAAAAGTGATAAAATAGATGGAGCAAATAAAATATATGAGACACTTGCCAGCCGTGGTACAAAACATATGCTCTGTTTCCTTCTATACGTACTACGAAAGGTGAATGCCCTGAATTTAGAGTTTCAGTCGGAGCATTTTAGGCTACATAAATTGCATAGTATGGTATCAACTGAATATAAAATTATTTTAAGTTTTTTTTATTAAAGATGAATGTCTCACTCAAATGAAATTAAGTGATATTAATCCCCGGGATGAAAAGATCCATAAAATGATTGAGGATATTTTCCTGGGCGGAAGAACAATGTCGCTTTTGGAGCAAGAGCCCTTCGATGATCATATTAGATTTAGAAAAGATTGTCTAAAATTTTTGATTGAATTATGTTCCCAAATTAAGCAGAGATTTTGTTTTGATGAAAATAGCATACTTGCTAAACTAAAAGTTTTGGATCCAAATTTTGTTGCTAGTCAAAACTCACCCACATCTATTGGAACTTTAGAAGGCAACTTCAAATCTTTTGTACCTGATAATAATAAACTTGATGACCTTAATGATGAATATATATATATATATATCTTTCCTCATATATATATATATATATATATATATATCTTTCCTTTAAATTATTATATAACTCACAGGCAGAGCCTAATCTACTGAGGAGGGGTGTTAATAAAGAGATCTATATATATATATATATATATATATATATATATATATATATATATATATATATATATATATATATATATATATATATATATATATATATATATATATAGATACATATACGGCTATAACATACGCTGGCCTATATATATATATATATATATATATATATATGGTCAGCCTCTAGAAGAGCCACAATCCATATCTCAAAAACTACAACAGCTACCGGGAAAAGGAATACATTGCTGGTCCTATTTTAGTGCGGAAAATGTATCTTAAAAACTCCATAAATATAGATAAATAAATACACTTTGACATATATATATATATATATATATATATATATATATATATATATATATATATATATATATATATATATATGTATATATATATCATCACCAGATACCTCTAGAGCTCTATTAGCTACGGCGAAAGGAGTACATTTTGGAATCCTGGTAAAATTTTACTTAGGAAAATGTAAAAAAAAAAAATTATTGTTAATAATTATGGTAATATGATTAAAAGTTTAGAGACCTTTATTGGTTACTCGTTAAAATAAATAGACTCTATTAAATTTTGCTTTTTAACTAAAGAATACCCAAAGGGTATACCACACCGATGGCAGAGTCAGGGTCTCTCACTGACCTTCCGGGGGAACTACGGGGTAGGACGAATTCCCCCCCTCCGGGGACCATCACTTTTGGGTGTTTGGGTGTCGCGGGGTTCCTCCGCCCCTCCCCTACGGGGTATGAAAAACGTCCCCCAAATCTGACCAAACTATTATACTATTATTTATATATATATATATATATATATATAATAATAACAATAATAATATATGCTCCTATATATATATATATATATACTGTCCCCTATAAATAGCCAATTTTTATGTTTAATTGTTTTTTTTTTTTTTTTAAATTTTCCTAACTAAAATTTTACAAGATTTCAAAAATGTATTTCTTTTCAACAACTTTGTAGTTTTCAGAGATATGATTTTTTACAGTTTCTCGGTAGGCTTTTGCCAGGATTCCAATAATGTATTCCTTTCCCTGTAGCTATTGTAGTTTTGAGATATGGATTGTGGCTCTTCTAGAGACTGGCCCATATATATATATATATATATATATATATATATATATATATATATATATATATATATATATATATATATATATATTTATTTATATATTTTTTTAATATCTTTTACATATATTTATGCCTTTTATTTATTTTAAAAATTTGCACACTAAACTGAGTTGTATTGACTTTATGAAGGTCTTGAGATATTTTGCTAAATCTTGAGTATTTTGACCACACAATCTTGAGTTTTCAAAATTTTTAGAATGGCATCCCTGCAATAGGCCTATGGTTCTCAACCTGGGTTCGATCGAACCCCAGGGGTTCGGTGAGTCAGTCTCAGGGGTTCGCCAGAGGGCACGTGTATGTTGAAGACATAAAATAGAATAGCACTGGCAAATGGCAATACAAAAGCGTCAGAGCTCAGCTTAATTACGCACAAGGCACATTTGTATGTATACCGCGCCACCTCATACATACATATATATATATATATATATATACTACATATATATATATATATAATTATATATATATACTATATATACTACATATATATATATATATATATATATATATATATATATATATATATATAAATATAATTTATAAAAATAAACAAATTTAAAATATATATATATATATATATATATATATATATATATATATATATATATATATATATATATATATATATATATATATATATATATATATATAGAAATATATATATATATATATATATATATGGGCGTAGGCAGAGTTTCTAGAAGGGGAGGCAAAGGTTAAATTGTTATGTAACAACATATATATATATATTTTTATATTTATGTGTGAAAATGTATATTTACTATTTATTCTGTGCATATATATATATATATATATATATATATATATATACTGTATATATATTTATGGTCTTCAAAATTGCTGTGATATTTCTTTATTTTCTGCAATTGTTTTTAATGTGTTGTCTGCGGCTGAATATCAACGGGTACGACGCCTTCCGAGATTAATTTAACAGCTTTGGCAGCCGCCAAATGGTATCGATATACTGAAAGTTCTAGCAGAGAATAATGTCAGAAGAATCCAGCTGTATAAAAGCACAAAGCTTGTTGACTTTTCAGCCAATATGAAAACGAAGCACATTAAAACTTTGAAAAAACATATAATTAAGGTATTAGATAACAAAAACATCATTATCTATCAAGTTGATGCATTTTTCCAGTTTTCTACAACTAAACCCTTAAAAACGTCGTCACAGCAAACTATATAAGGTTCATAGTTTATTTCAGCAAGATTTTGGGGGGGCAAATTACCCCCCACTGCTACTGCTATATATATATATATATATATATACGGTATATACTATATATATATATATATATATATATATATATATCTATATATATATATATATATATATATATATATATATAAGTGTTAATTTTATAATAATATATATAATAATATATATATATATATATCCCAGGAAGGCCCTGTTATGTTTTACGATTCCGTCAGTTTTTTTTTAACATATTGCTGGTATATGATACTAATAATGGTGCAGTGGTGACGGATTTTCAGTTAGTTAAATGTTGAAATGCTGTTTACGGTACGCAGTTACACGTAAAAGTTAAAATGGTATCTTGAAAAGTACGATACTTACAGAAAACCCAGTACATATTTGGAATCAGCATATAATGCTTATTACAAAATGTAAAAAAAAAAAAAAAAAAAAAATCAAATATGAAATATCTCAAAAAGTACGACACTTACAGAAAAACCAATTACATATTTGGAATCAGCATATAAAGCTTATTACAAAAATTAAAAAAAAATTAGGGGGCTCGAGCCGACGGGGGACAGAGGGGACGTTTTCCATACCCCGTAGGGAGGGGTGGAAGGCACGTGACACCAAATGTCAAGAGAGCAGGGTTCCGGAACACCACGGAGAAGAAATAGTCTACCGTCTCCGTTTACGGAAAGCCAGAGAGACCCCATTTCTGCTCATCTTTGCGGTTTAGTTAAAAAAAATTAAAACTGACGGAGTCGTAAAACGTAACAGGTCCTATATATTTTTGAATCATGTCCGTCACCACTTAAATTGATTGTTAGGATCATATACTAGAAATATATTTAAAAAAACAAAACAAAAAAAATATCAAAACTGACGGAGTCGTAAAACATAGCCTGGGTCCTATAGGAACTTGCAATGTAAAGGAAGTTAACCGATATATCGAACGAACGATGTAATCGATTATTTCAAGGCAATAGAGCATCAAGTTAAAAAAAACAAACATTTTTTATTAAAAGGTACAAATTCAGAGATGGAAAGATGGAAAAGTCAGGGTCTCTCGGCCTCAGAGGGGGACGACGGGGGGGACTACGTCCCCCTCTGTCCCATCATCAGCTCGAGCCTTAAAAAATAAAAAATTAAAATTGTAAATTAAAAAATTAAAAATGCAGCTTTGGCAACTTACTTGCATCTCTTTCTATTGGAGTTTAGCTATTTGCAATGACAATGCAGGGTTTATAGCAGCGTTGTGGTTTTTGATATATTTACTATTTTTATATATTTCTTTTAAAGAATGGTATATATATATATATATATATATATATATATATATATATATATATATATATATATATATATATATATATATATATATATATATATATATATATGCTGCTATGTATATATATATATATATTCTTTTATATATATACTTTATATATTAGCCTTCCGAAAGCAACATGCATGTAACTAAAATAATAATAACAGGTGCAGGAAAATAAATAAACTTTCATTAATGAAATGCTTTTGCATCGGCTGATCAAAGATTAAACCGCAACATAAGTGTTAAAAATATTGAAGATTGTATAATGGCGTGATCGTTTTTGAGAGGAAGAACGAAGAGGAGCTCAGCGCTCCCGAAGGGCGTCAAGGTTTCCAAATATTGAGTTTCTTTTTTAACTAAAAGATTACCCCAGGGTAAACCACAAATATGGACGAAGGTCAACACCTCAGCCTACCGGGGCTCAGACTTCGCCAACAAAAAAATAACATTTTTCCAGAGCATAATAAAAAAACAATATTTGGTAGTAACTTTTGCTCTCGTACTACTGCAGAAATGGAGGATTGCACGAGAAGGCGTACGCTGTCAGACCTAAGATGATACTAATATTTAGGTGTTATTAATAAATATTAGAATAAATAATTTTTTTTAAGTTTCATCATCGATTGGCGCTGAAATCAAAAATGCTGTTTTTATTTTCCTCATAGCTGTCTCTTTTTAGTTAATATATTGCTTTCGGGATGCTGTCATATATATATATATATATATATATATATATATATATATATCTATATCTTTATATATATATATATAACAACTAACATATTTATATATATATATACTAATATATATATAATATATATATATATATATATATATATATATAAGTTTAGGACTTGCTAGATTGGTGGTTTCTTTTATGAGCAGCAAGCACCCTATATATAAGAGGATGGTAATTTAGAAATCCATATTTAAAAATGATGTTTATTCAACATAAGTAAAATATGCAATTAGTATAAAAGTAACAAAAAGTCCCTTCTGTTTGAGATACTCTCTCTCTTCTTAATGAGCGAACTGGTAGTCTGTGACTGTTTCCACAATTGCCTCCTGACTCTTCGTTTAGAAGATTTGATCAAGTATTCAAATTAACGACCCCCAACCCCTTTCCTTGAATTTTATCTCTCTTGCCAGAGTTTGGAGAGAAATTCTTGAGTATTAATTTATTTCTTCCCTGATTCTTATTATTTAATTTTATCTGACTCTGTATCTGACTGACTGAAATTAAACGGACGAGTTTATATATTGTTTCATTTTCGAATAGCTAAACTTTTGCTCGCGCAAATCTTAGCATAAGTACGAACATAAATTACACAGTTATAATGGGTGCTACATTACTTCCTGCGCTAAACACGGGGTGAGAAAGTATGTTATAATAATTATACAAGATATAAAAAAACTAACCTTCATTCAAATATTATGCATATTTATGGGGGCATTTAACAATGCGCACAAACATATAAAACATTTCAATGAGATAAAATAATAACTAAAATACATAAAGTTAAAGTACTTGCAATGCAAGCATGTCTAATTATGTCCAAAGACATAAGTAGACATACAAACATAAAGCAAAAATAGTATATTCAAATACAAGCATAACTGGTTACATCCGAAGATCTAAACATATATACAAATATTTGAAATGCATAAAAATGCAAAAATGTTAATACATAATAATTATTGATATGAAACAATTGAATTATTCACAAGTTAAATAGGCCACATTGATCGAACCGTTAAGTCCATGGAAGGTCCCGTATAAGACGTTTCTAACGTATCCATGATTTGACCAATGCGCACGTAGTTTTCAAAGTTATAGTTACGAGAAACATTGCTTGACATATGTAGAGACGAGTTGCTTGAAATTTAGGTCCTTTATTTAAAAATTATACATAAAAAGGAGAGGTCACAGAACCATTTAGAATTCGAAAAGGAATCCAAGTTCTAGTCGTTAGTAAGGATGTGTATCTGCCCATAATCAAACTTAAAATGATGAAGAAATCCATACCGTAAAGAAAGTTACATATGTAGAGGCAAAGTTGCTTGAAATTTAGGTCCTTATTGAAAAATTTCTTCATACATAAAAGGGAGCGGTCACAGAACCATTTTGAATTCGAAAAGAATCAGAGTTCGTAGTGGAATCAAAAATGAGTTTCTGCCCATATCCAAACTTGAATGATAAAAGAAATCCATGCCGAAAAGAAAGTTGCCATGTCTAGCGATGAATCCTCGAACTGTGATAGTTGTGAAAAGGTAGACCATAATCCAAAATTAGGAATGAAAATTGAAGTCCAGTATCGATAATGTTGGGTTTTCTCCGAGTGTTCTGATTGTGATTTTGTGTTATTGTAGTTTTCTTCATTTTGTTCGTTTTTCTTTAGTTATCAAAGAAGGCATGATCAAAATTAGGTGTTGTTCTTTTCGGGTTCTGGTATAGGGCAGGATCTTTTTTCTAAATTAAATGGCTTCTTTTATGAGCTAATAGCCTATATAAAGATAGTGACAGAAGATCATATTTAGTGATGTTTATTCAACACTTAAGTAAAAATAATAAAAATTAAGGCTATGTAACAAAAGTCCCCTCTGTTGAGATACTCTCTCTCTCTTCGTAGGCGAACTGGTAGTGCGGCACCGACGCGTTTTCCACAATTGCTCTGACTCTTCGTTTGGCGAAGTTTGCAGTCAAAATTGATGCAACCGCTGTGAAATTTGCTCTCTGCGCGGAGGATTTCTGGAGAGTATCTTGAGTGAATTTATTTCTTGATTCTTCTTGTTAATGTAATCTGACTCTGTATCTGACTGACTGAAGAGTATCTCAAACGGACGAGTTTATATATTATTTCATTTCGACTTATGCTAAAATTTTGCTCGCGCAAATCTTAGCATAAATACAGATATAAAAGCTCAAAGACACTTTACAAAGGATTATAATGGTGTGCTACATACTATATACATATATATATATATATATATATATATATATATATATATATATATATATATATATATATATATATATATATATATATATATATATATATATAAATATATATATATATATATATATATATATATATATATATATATATATATATATATATATATATATATGGTGAAACTAAAGAAGTTACGCATATATCTGAAACTAAGATAGGTACAAAGCTGAACTATGTAACTGCATATATGGAATCAGCATATGAAATTTGTATGGAAAACGAAAGAAAAATTTTTATTTTTTTTTTATTTTTCTATATTTTTAAAAATAGGTACAACAAAATTTTGGACATATTGATAATTGCAGCGAATGAACTCTGTATGAAATTTTTTTTTTTATAAGGAAAATTCCAGGCCAAAATGAAAAGATGCAAAAAAGAGTCGGGGTCTCTCAGACCTCCTGGACGACAGGTGGACTACTTCCCCCTCCGGGAAGGGTCTCAGGAACCCCATACTGGTATTTGGAGTGTCATGGGGTTCCTCCACCCTACGGGGTGTGGAGCATTTTACTCTACACCGTCGGCTCAGGCCCCTAATAAAAATTTGTACGTTTGATTCCAAATATGTTATTAGTTTCTTCTACCTATCGTAGTTTTGGAGGTATATCTCAAAAAAATAAAAAAAAAAACTAAAATTTTTTTTTTTTTTGCATTTTCAATACATAATCGTGCGCTTATTCCATAAGTTATTAGTTTTCTTTACCTATCTTAGTTTTCGAGATATCATACGGGTAACTTCTTTAGTTTGGCCTATATATATATATATATATATATATATATATATATATATATATATATATATATATATATATATATATATATATATATATATATATATATATATATATATATATATATATATATATATATATATATATATATATATATATATATATATATATATATATATATATATATCTTTAAGAACATAAATCTACCTCAATTTTACGCCCATTATTGGTCACTTGGCATTGCACGAACACTTTCTACAGCTGCATGGAGATGGGAAATACAAGAACACAACGCTCACTGAATTTAAGGCGATGAAAAGGCTACTCTGCCTGTTCTCGGCTTTGTACCCATTGACCAACCCATCCTCATAGCATCGTACGAAGTTGCATACCTGATCGCAAAGCAGGTTGAACCATACACCATTGGTGAAACACTCGTAAAATCAACTGCATTGAAGATGGCGAATATTATGCTGAGAAAAGCTGCTGAAAATAAGTTATCCCAAATTCCTCTTTCAGATGACACCATCAGCAGAAGAATAGATGACATGAGCGTTGATATCTTGACTCAAGCAGTTGCAGATTTGATTTCAAGCCCACTAAAATTCAGCCTCCAACTCGATGAGACCACCGACGTTTCCAATCTAAGCCAGCTGTTGTATATATATCAATGTCAATTAACTAAAAAAAAAAGAATATATATATATATATATATATATATATATATATATATATATATATATATATATATATATATATATATATATATAATATATATATATATATATATATATATATATATATATATATGTTAAAAGATACTTAACGGCCACACACAGACGGAAGGATCAAAAAAAAAATTTCACAGGAAGCCTCTATGATACATAAATAGATGTTTTTGGGCAAATAAATGGGAAATTTTAAATGCTTTGACTCTAGATCTGACCTGACCTGACCTGAGAATCTTGCCGACATCGGAAAAAATTCATTTAGCCCCTAAACATATTTATGTGGGAGATACCTATGACAAATCTTTTGAACCTCCACCGTGTGGCCAACTTTGTCATATATGTATATCATATATATATATATGTAATATGTAATATAATAATAATAATATATATATAATAATAATATATATATATATATATATATATATATATATATATGTATATATATTATATATATATATATATATATATATGGTGAGAATTAAAGCGACAGCTCCTTATCTCGAAACTACAATAGCTACATTGAAAAGGAATATATATTGCTGGAATGCTGGTCCAATTTTTGGTGGAAAATGTAAAAAAAAAAATAAATAAATAAAAAATAAATAAAAAAAATATCTCAAAAGCTACAATAGCTACAGCGAAAGAGAATACATTTTTGGAAATCTCCAAAAATTTTAGATAAAACATGTAAAAAATATTCCAACAAAAGCAAAAGGGTATTCATCAATTATAGTAATATGATTAGAGAGCCTATTTAGAGACCTTTTATTGGTTACTCGTTAAAATAAATAAACTTTCTATTAAATTTTGTTTTTTTACTAAAGAATACCAAGGTATACCGCACCGGCGGGAGTCGGGTCTCTCCTTCAAGGAGGGTAGGATGTTCTACCTCCGGGAGGTCACCGCTCTTTGGTATTTGGATGCGAGGGGTTTCTCCGCCCCTCTGGCGGAGATTCATTGAAGCGTCCCCTGTACTCCGGCTCAGCCTACATTGCCGTGTAATACCTTACAAATAATATATATATAAACTATGTATATCTTTTTCTCATATATATATATATATAGATCCACAACTGATGAAATATTTAAAATACTTTCTACTTCGTAATGTGTATTTATTCGTTTATTTATTTGTGTGTTATTATTAATAAACTTATGTTAAATTTTACATTTTTTCAAATATGCTGTATTATGGTTTTGGATTTTTTTTTTTTATACAATTTCCACAATAAATTTTGCCAGGATTCCAACAATGTATCCCTGTAGCTATTGTAGTTTTGAAGATATAAAAAAAAATATAAATAGTGCGGTTTCAATTCAAATATATATCTATATATATGTATATGTAATATACTATATATATATACTATATACATATATATATATATATATATATATATATATATATATATATATATATATATATATATATATATATATATATATATATATATATATATATATATATATATATAAGTTAACTCCAGAAAGCAACATGCATGTAATAAAAAACTAAAACTACGGGAAAATAAATAAAATTTTATTAAGCGGAGACATTTTCATCCATGAAATAATAATAATAATTATAAAAAAAAAAAAAAAAAAAACGCTTTTGAAAAATTTAAATTGTTAAAATTTTTGGAAAATCTGTATGATAATGATCTTTTTGAGAAGAACGAAGGACCTCCATCGCTGAGAGAACGTTAAAGATTGCCAAATGTCGATTTTTTAACTAAAAGATATCGTAAAAACAGAAGAAAGATGGACAGAGTCGAGGTTTCTCGGCCTACCGGGGACGACGGGGGGACCGTCCCCGCACTCTGTCCCTCGTCGTCTCGAACCTCTAAAGGGCAAGATAAATTTTGGGCTCGGGCGTAGCCTAAAATTTTCTTATAAAAATGGACATAAAATTCCAATTTTCAGCCGATTTTGACAATATAAACAAAATGTAAACTTTGCCCTCTAAAACGTTTTCCGGTGTGTTTTTCTGTCTGCAGTCATTCTCAAATTTTCAATTTTCAAACCGTTTTTGACATTTTTCAGTATCAACTTTCAAGAATTTTCGAAACGACTTCAAACTTGAAATAATATGCATAGATAGGTTCATTATCTAAAATAGTACATAAGTATTTTTCGATTTTTTGAGTTTTGTGCTCAGCGTTGTCCAATTTCAAACCCATTTTATTTTCGATTTTGAAATGAAAAATTGCGATAATTTTTTCTGTTCGAGCGAAGAAGATGAAAATTTTCAGTTCATATGTAATCGGGAAGGTACATCTTTTTCTTAAATAATTTTTGTGTATGCTCAAAGAAATTTTAAAAAAAATTTGGAAAATTTTTAAAAAATTTCGATTTTTTTTTTTTTTAAATTTGTTCCAAGAACAAATCAAAAACCAATGCATATGACCTCAGTAAAAAATGTGCATCTCCCCAGACTACATAAACCATGAAAATTTCATCCACTTCGCCCGAACAGAAAAAAAAGTTATCACAATTTTTCAATTCAAAATAAAAGTGGGTTTGGAAATTGGACCTGCTCTGAGAGCACAAAACTAAGTCAGATGCTGCACTATTTTGGGCCAGTCCCTATCTGTATGCACTCTTTAGTCGACTGAAAAATTCTGGGATGAGACTAGAGATAATCAAGAAGCATAGTTAAAATTAAAGACCTGGAAAATCACACTGTTACAGGAAAACAGTAAAAGACACATTATATAGTCCAATCGATATCACATTATGTGGAAAAATGGGGCTCAGCCGGAGCAAAAATCGGAAATAAATAGAAAAATTAACATTTTCTCAAGAGCATAATAAAAAACAATATTTGGAAACTCTTGCTCTCGTAGTACTCCTGCAGAAATGGAAGATTTAAAAGAGCGTACGCTGCCAGCCTAAGATTGTACTGAACTTTTAAGGTGTTATTAATAAATATCAGAAATAATTTCTTTTTAAGTTTCATCGATGAGATAAATTGCTTGCTGAAATCAAAACTGTTATTTATTTTCCTTGTAGCTGTTATAGTTTTTAGTTACATATGCATGATGCTTTCGGGAGGCTGGCCTATATATATATATATATATATATATATATATATATATATATATATATATATATATATATATATATATATATATATATATATATATATATAATAATGTCTGTTTTTATATATATTTTTATATATTCTATTATATATATATATATATATATATATATATATATATATACCTATATATATATCTTTATATAACATATATATATATTGGCCTATATATATATATATATATATATATATATATATATAAAATGCCTGTTATGATACGACCCTTGTAAATCATTATAATCAATAGGGCCTTATGAACTTACATATTTTCTCAAATCATCAGATGTCACTTTTGATTTTATAAGCATTCGAAACTAGCAGAGGTTGACTAAAGAAGTACCGTGTGGATGAAGTGGATTTGGAGGATATCACTTGAATAGTCTACTAAACCTGAATGTCCTCTTGAGTTTTCGGATCATCTTATAAACACGTCTAAGCATGAAACTTTCCCCCCCCCCCCAAGTAGTTTATCCTGTTTTTTCTTAGGCTCTATACCGAGCTTCACTAAGTCGGTCTTTCATACATCGTATACAAAAGCGATTTATGTCTAAAGTTCGAAAAAAACTCAACCCAATACAAGCTGTAGATCTTGCCACTGGTTAACTTCTCGCTGCTCTTTACGGAATCGCGTTTCAAATGTTGCCGTATATAGCATTATTTCTTGAAAATTCGTACATTGAAAAAGGCAAAATTAAGAAATAATTCATAATTAATCTTTAAATTTTTTAAACGGATAATGCTTGATAGAATTGATAGAATGACCTTTGAAAGGGTATTTATCTAAATTATCAATTTTTTATTTATAACAACCCCAATTAAATATAATTTTGAATTGGGAAGCCTTATTTTATAAAAAGACTTCTTAGTTACACGTCATATGTCATACCTTTTTTTTTCATGATCACTTTGTAAAAATTTTCAGCCCCAAAATTTTGGGCGGTGCTGTAGCCCCCTCAGGACTCCCATCCCGCTTGTGAGTACACCATGCCGTGCATGTGATAGGTTTGGATATATATATAGATATGTAGTTTCTTATTTTTAGATTGCGCATTTTACTTTAGAAAACTGTGTACATTAAGAGGTTTTACAGGTT
The DNA here is from genome assembly GCA_015478945.1 of Trachelipus rathkii. Lineage (NCBI taxonomy): Eukaryota > Metazoa > Arthropoda > Malacostraca > Isopoda > Trachelipodidae > Trachelipus > Trachelipus rathkii. The sequence goes on along the minus strand of JABUQX010003613.1, from coordinate 8,201 downwards.
AGGTATTCTAAAAATCAGTGGTTTCTTTTTAAAAGTTATTTCAGCTTACATGATGCCCTATTATAGGAGGGAACAACTCATGGGTAATTTTTATACGGATATGGGATCGAACAGGTCCTGTGTTTATCTGACTTTGTAAATCTATATCTCCTGAAACTGACGCGAGTAAATATAATATTTAGAACAGAAACGTGAACCTTATATTTACCAAACTTTATAAATAAATGATAGGTTTTATTATTATTTTCTTTTATTTTTCTTCAGATGGTTTCTTACAAAGTTCATTTTTACTTAATATTTATTGTATCAATTTAAACTTTTGATCGATAAACGTGTAATAATGCTGCCAAAAATGCAGTTGCCGCTTGTCTGCATCTTTATAAATAATTGAAGACAAAAGTAATATAACTTGTGCATTATAAGTTTGGCAACCTCATGGAGGAAGATGAAAAAGTGAGCGAGACCTCTTTAATGTTTGGTCAGTAAACTCGGGACCTAAATGTAATAATGATGTGATTCGGATGAAATAACTTATAGGTATATTCCCAGAGATGCTTTCAAAAGAGTAATTTTTAAACCATGAGGCAGAATTTAAAACTAAAAATTCATTATCAAAAACATAGATGATCATTGTTCATCATTATTATTATTTATATCTGTCAAACTCTTTATGGTTGACTCAATTTTTATTTTTGCTTTATTTAAGTCTAACTAAGCGAAAGCATTTATGGCTCCTTTACGTTTATTCATCTGCAGAAGACGTGTGGCTTAATTTAGACTATTAACATATTTAATTTTATAGTTAACGAGTGGTTTCTCCGAAGGTGTGCTGTTAAACATTAAGTTTTATTAATTTTTAAAACTAAAAACTGAGAAGAAGCTGTCATTTTACTTTGGCTTGAGCAGCACTTATAACTCAGGATGGGGATATGGGCCCCACTTTTTAGGTCTCGCATAAAATCTTTGTCAAAGATCATTTTAATTTTTTTCACTAAAATAATATTTGATGTGAAGACCTGTAGGAATCTTGCATTCCAAATTATAAATTTTTCGTAAATTTTTCTGAATTTTTTTTTTTGGAAAAATTTATAAACATAGCATGACAACTCCTTCACTATTAATCTGAATGAAACTTCGGAAGAAAAAATGTTTAACATTATATTTCATGTTTTGTGGTTTCCACTAAATTTAACATTTTTTGTATAATATAGGAGCTAAAGGGCAAAAAATCTCATAGTTTGTGCAAAATGTTGAATATACAGTGGTCGTGAGGTACTTAAAACAACTATAATTTGATATAGTTTCAGTACTTTGCGTGGCAGTACAAGTTCTCCTTAAAGATAATAAAGTTGTTCAAGAAACTCGTTGAAATAGAAAGTGTAAGCTTTATAAAATACATATATTTTAAACTTTTAACCGATCTTATTATATTAATTACTTTAATGCTGATAATAAGTGAAATATCATAAAAAGTATTTGTTACTATAAGTACATGATGATTTAAATAATGCAAAATGAAAACGTCTATAACTAAAAAATTTCGACATAGCACCTCCACGATGTGATACTAAAGGTATTTCATAATGAGGTCATATACTACGAGTTGTTTAAATGAATAAGACATTTTAAAACATGACATTGTTTTTATTTAATTCATTGCACATAAGAAATTTTGAACTCCGCATGACAGGCAATAATTTTACGCTGTCTTTTATCGTTGAAATGGCTAAAAAACATTAATTTAAAAATTTCGAGGCTAATCTCCGAGAGTGGTTTTAATTGCAGAATCAAATGCTAAAGCTATCAGTAAAACTTATTATGAAATAAACTTCTTAGGAAAGGGTTGCCGCCACTAGAGCACTTCAGTGAGAGAAGGCCAGAAACAAACTAAACTTTTAGATCTTTACACAGGTCCCTCATTCAGAAGATAACTCCAATAACGCCTCTGCAGAAGATATCCCAAAAGCAATAACAACAACTCCATCAGATTCACACTCACGTCTGAACTTGAAATTTCAGGATTCATTATTAGTTCACATTTATCTTCCCATTTAATTTTTAACCTATCTTCTTCAAAGGTTCCCTCGTCCGATGGAAGGGAATGTAAAAGAACTTGCATCCATCAAACATATCAACTGTTTGTTAATTTTAAAGCTGATTGTAATGTGACGTTTATCAAAATGTTTAATTTCAGGGTAAATTCACAATGATGTTCACCTCCTGCCATAGCAGATTTAATATCCTGATCTGAGGATGAAAGAAACCAAGTGCAAACAATTTTATATCCGGAAATGTGGGCAATGTTTGGTGGTCTGATCTCTAAGCAGTCTTTTAAGTCTGTAAACTAAAAAAAAATAGAAAAAAATAGTTATACGTGTATTTAATAAGTGATATTACTTGGGTTGGTGATTTTAGAAAATGGGAGGCTTTAGATTTTTGGATTTTTGATTTTTAGTGCCTTTAGTTGCTTTCAATATTTTAATTATTGTTTTTATAAAATTAGTAAATAATTCTAATTTATACCTAATAATTAAAATAAGTTTAGTATGAAAAATAACAACTGTTATTTAGTTTAGTAAAATGAGCTGTTATATACACTACTATATAATTTCTGAGTGCTCTAATTTTATTATTTTTATTAAAAATGATTTGAAACCACAGTTATGAATTTACTTATTATATAGATGAAAATATATATCAATGTTAGGTGATAAGGATAATTAGAAATTAGGAAAAAAGACTATCAAAATAAAAATCAAAAAATATATTTATAAAAATCAAGTAAAAATAGTTGTTTCCAAATGTTTTGTTTTTCTTGGTATCTAAATATATAATAAACAATATATGGTTTCTGAATTAAAAATTATTTAATTAGTAAAATTTATAATATAGTTAAAATTTAACTTTGCTTATTTGCATTTTTTTTGTATTTGTAAAGTTCGTTTACTAGAATATTTAAGAAGAAATAAAGAAATATGATTGAAGACGACTGACAAAATAAATACACGCTTAAATGCTTTTTATAGTTTGAACTAAACTTAATGGAACTGTTAATAACAACGTCATAGACATTTTAGATGTGGAAGATGAAGATATCTGTTTCCCCATCTTCGTAACTTAATCTTCCCCAAAGACATGCATCTCAGAATAATCAAGGAGTGGATTTTATTTCCTTACAACAGCTCAAACACAATCTGTGTAATGCAAAGGTAAACTACGACAAAATATGTTACCTCTACTATTTTATTTGAACATTCAAAAAAAAATCTGAGATCAGTGAAGATGGATCTACTAACTTGTTTGGAGTACAAAAAACCGCTCTACAACAGGATGACGAATCTGCTTGCATAAAACGCGTATGTCGTGTGAAGAGTAGAATCATCAGTGCATCTAATTTAATAACATATACTAGAAAATATGAAGGATCTAATTGTGAAGCAGTCAGTTCTTAAGTGTACTAGTATCTAAAGAGGAAATTGATGATGTTTCCTCACAGTGTTCAAATAACGAAGTTTCGTTAAAGATCTGCCAATCCTTTTTAATAAGGTCTTTAAGCAAATCCCTTTGCAATTCTAAATTCTCTAAACTTCCTAGTTTGGGTAATTCAGGGATGGCCAAATTTGTTGGTAAATCTGAAACGGGTTCTTTGATGCTTTCGCTGCATCCCGGACAGGTTTTAATTCTTTCAGTTACGCATCTTAGGCAAACTGTATGGCCACAATTTAAAATCTTCGGTATATATTTTTCATTATCTATATACCGCAATGTGAGCATATTTGGTCATCAAGTACGACTGAAAAAATATTTTAATTGAGGAAACAAATAATTTCAAAAGAAATAATTTATCACCGTCAAAAATGGATACCATTAATTGTAAATAAAAAAAATGAAACTACAGAATATAAGGAAATAGAGATACTATAAAGATAATTTGAATCCTACAAGAACATATCATATACTTAAGGCAATGCAATAATTGAAAGCGATGAAAAAAAATGGGACATATTTAAAGCAGCTTCATATTATTCTTTGAGGTTTAAAAAGCATGTAGAAACAAGTTCATATAACACTATTGAAAAATAACGCAGGGAGAAATTCACTTTTGTAAACAAGTGGATAGATAGATATATAGATATAGATATGAATATATATATTATATATATATAGTATATATATATATATATATATATATATATATATATATATTATTATATATATATATATATATATATTATATATATATATATATATATATATATTAGAATAGATAGATAGATACTAAGGATACATAAATGGATAGATAGATAGTGATATATTATATATATATATATATATATATATATATATATATATATATATATATATATATATATATATATATATATATATATAATATTATTATATTATATATATATATAATATATATATAAGGTCCTATTATGTTTTTACGACTCCGTCAGTTTTGATTTTTTTTTTTTTTTTTTTTTATTATATTGCTACTATATGATACCAAACGAATTTTTCAGTGGTAACGGCATGATTCCAAAAGTTTCGAAATATTTTAAAAATAATTTTTTTTAAAAAATCACATTTATGTTTAAAAATTTTTCAAAAAAAATGAAAATATCTCGAAATGTACGACGTTTACAGGAAAAAACCCAATGACATATTTAGGAATCAGCGGTATAAAGCTTAACAAAGTTAAAATATATATATAATTATATAAATATTATATATATATTATATTATATAAATATATATATATATAATATATATATATTAATATATATATATTAGGGGGCTTGAGCCGACGGGGGACAGAGGGGGGGACGTTTTCCATACCCGTAGGGGAGGGGCGGAGGAACCCCCGCGACACCCAAATTCTAAAGGCGGGGTTCGGAGACCTCCCCGGAGGGGGGGAAATAGTCCTACCCTGTCGTTCCCCGAAGCGCCGAGATGACCCGATCCTGTCATCCTTTGCGGTCTTTACCCTAGGGATTCCTTTAGTTCTTGAAAAAACACCACAAAAAAAAAATATCACTAAAAAATTAATTTTTTAAAAAAATTATTGTTAAAATATTGTTGAACTTTTGAAGCATGTCCGTTACCACTTAAATTTATTGTTAATATCATTCTAGAAATATGAAAAAAAAAAAAAAAAAAAAAAATAAAAAAAAATTAAACTGACGGAGTCGTAAAAGTGAAAAGGTCCTACTATATATTTTTAAATCATGTCCATTACCACTGAAATTGATTGTTAGGTCATATACTAGAAAATATATTAAAAAAAACAAAAAAAATTCCAAAACTGCGGGAGTCGTAAAACAGAGAGGTCTATATATATAATATATTAATATATATATATATTATATATATATAATATATATATATATATATATATATTATTATTATTATATATATATAATATATATATAGTATAATATATTATATATTATATATATATTAATATATATTATATATATATATATATATATATATATATATATATATATATATTATATATATATTATATATATATATATATATTATATATATATATATATATATTTATAATTCGAATTTTTATAATTATTTTTGTAATTTACAAGTTGTCCACACGTGCGGACTTGTCCGCGGACTTGTCCGTACGGACAAGTCCGCGGACAAGTCACGCGTCCCCACACTTGCAAACTTGATATGA
>JABUQX010003612.1:10000-18427 GCA_015478945.1 Trachelipus rathkii | reverse complement strand
TGAATGCCCAGATGAATTTAATTAAACCTATACTTTATCGAAGATATGTTGATGACTCTTTTCTTCTTTTTAAGTCTAATGATCATATAGACGAATTTTTACAATACATCAACTCCAAACATCCGAATATCAAATTCTTAGTTGATGTTGAGAAGAATAATTGTCTGGATTTCAAGATATCAAAGTATTGAAGAACGACAACAAATTCCACGCTAGAGTTTTTAGGAACCCTACTTTTACTGAATTGACAACTAAATTTAATTCTTTCATTCCTCATATTTTTAAAATTAACTTAATCAAGACACTTTTTGATAGGGGATAAAAGATTTCATCCTCTTATGTCAATCTCTCAAATGAACTAGAATTCCTAAAATCATTATTCATGAAGGATGGGTTTTCATAATTTTTGATTGATAAAACGTTTCGTAAATTACGTTCATCAAAATTTACAAATAAACCTCTTACTCGGATGATAGTTCCCAAGGATATTCTGTTTATGAAGTTACTATTCATGGAAAGAATGAGTTATGAAATTCGACGTAAAATTGATTCACTTTTAACATCAAACTTTCCCCAGTTCAAATATTCTAATATTATAATATTCAAATATTATAATATTCAAATTATAATATTCAAATATTATAATATTCAAATATTATAATATTCTCCAGTGAAATGAAAATGGGAAAAAAATAAAAAAAAAAAAAAAAAAAAAAAAAAAAATAAAAAAAAAAAAAAAAAAAAAAAAAATAAAAAAAAAAAAAAAAAAATGAAGAAAAATAAAAAAAAAACTGGGATTATTTTAGATTACCATGTGGTTAGTATTTCAAGGTTCAATTTTAGCAATATATGTTTTTTTCACTGTGATGCCACCTACATAAAAAGAATATTAGAAACCTTTCCACACGTATTGCAGAACATAAAAGAGGTATATCATTTAGAACCCTAGATCACCTCATCATCCTCCCTTTTCAGCTAAAAAAATGTTTCAGTCTCTTCCGGTGAAAACCATCATGTACATGATACCAATTTTAGTATATTAGCCCAAGCTAAGGAATTTGATCTTCTTTAGTTGGAATCCTTAATATATTGTACTTAGCCAAACCAATAATATGAAAATTTAAATGGTTTAAATAGCTTGATACTACTGAAGTGAAATTTTGTCTAATCCGTGGACTTTTTTACAAGTCTATACTTTAATTATTCTTTATAATAAGTTTAATAATATATTTTAATTTTGAATTTTATACTATCTATTTTGTATTATTCTTATCATTGTATTACATACCTGAAAATGGAAGCTGTTTGTCTTAACCCGAAAAGCTAAGTCAGAATAAATATTTCTTTTAAATGTTTAAATGACGAATTTGGCAACTTTGGTACATTTTATAACTATTTAATAAAGATATTTGTTCTCTATATATAATATATATATATATATATATATATATATATATATATATATATATATATATATATATATATATATATATATATATAAGCGTGTGTGTACACCAAAATGCATATGCTTACAGGAACTTCGACTATTTCACCGCTACTTCTTTCAACCGTCGGAATATTAATCGCCGCTAACCTCTATAGAAAGAGATGACAATGATAGGGGAGGTACAGTAATACTCATTCATAAATCTGAGGATGTATCCTCTTCAAACTGAGCTTCATGCAGTGGCAGAACGAATTCATTTGTCGACCGACCTTACTATCTGATCAATCTACTTGGCTCCGAGTAGTGAATATACTAAGGTCAACTTAGCTGATCTTTTAAAACAGCTCCCTACTCCGGTTGTTATACTGGGAGACTTCAACCTCCGTCAACCCTTATGGGGAGACTCGGTAACTTCGTCTAAGTATAATATACTTGTAGATCTTCTAGCTCCCTTTTCCCTGGGGAAACCTTAACACAGGTTTTCCTACATATGAACGTTTAGATACACACACTTCTTCCGGTATTGATATCTCATTTTGTTCCAATTCCTTTATGGATCGCTTTACCTTTTCCATCTTTGATTATTTATACGATAGTGACCATTAAACAATAGCTTTAAATGAGTTTCTACCAAGCCCAATGTTAAAACCTAACTCCAACTGGCGCTAAGACAGAGCGGAATGGGCTCCTTTTTATCAAGCCACAGCTATCCCACTTTCCCCCTTCAACAACCAGTTTCCGACTGTTGATGATGCTTTTTGCTTCTTCCAGCAAGTTGACATCTCAACAGAGAAAGTTTGCATTCTAAATTCTTCCGCAGGCAGGCGATCGACAAACCCTTGGTGGTCCCAAAAGTGCGCACAAGCTAACCGCATGAAGAAGAAACTCTACAGGCAATACAAAAAGACCCGTACAAACTCAAACATAATTATTTTTAAAGCAGCTGTGGCGAGATCTCGGCGAATCAATCGCCAAACACGTAAACAATTTTTTCGAACTTACATTCCAACTATTAACTCCCTAACTCCCTTTCCTTTAGTGTGGAAAGTTACCCAGAAAATATCTCGTCGCTCCAGCAAATACTCACCCAGTCTTCCGCTATGGGCCTGATAAATCCCATATGATCTCCGCTCCTGCTGCTGTTGCAGATGCACTAGGTTATAGTTTTGCTAGCCACTCGAATACTTTCCGCTATCCTGAAGACTTTCAAAAATTTAGAATTAACACTGCACTGCCCGAGTTCTCAACAGCGAAAGGGGAAGATAATACTATAACCGTTTTTTCACACTTGCAGAGTATCAAGATGCACTGGCGAATAGTAGAGACTGTGTTCTTGATCCAGATATGATTTCTTACATCATGATCCGTCATATCCATCCCTCGGCATCATCATTCTTGCTGGAACTGTAATATAGAATCTGGATCGAAACTTCTTTTCCTTCTATTTGGACTGCAACTTTTGTAATTCATGTTCCTCAAACCTGGGAAAGATCCGAAGTTGGCGTACAACCAGAGGCCAATTTCGCGGACCTGTCATTCCTGTAAATTAATGGAGAAAATGGTTTCAGGTAGCTTTCTCCCTGTTCTGGAGAGTCGCCAAGCCTTTTCAAATATCCAGTTTGGTTTCCGCAAAAATCATTCAACCGCGGACTCTTTGTTAAAACTAGATCATGACATCCGGGAAGCCTTTTCAACTGGCGGGATGGTTCTTGGTTTCTTCTCTGACCTTGAAAAAGATTACGACACAACGTGAAGAACTAGTATTCTCCTTAAACTCCGCTCGTTCGGTTTTTGTGGACAACTCCCACTTTTCATTAAATGCCTTCTGTCAAATAGATCCATCCAGGTTCATTGCTCTTCTATTCTGTTACGTCATTTTATTCTGGATGAAGGTGTTCATCAGGGTAGTGTTATAAATGTATTACTATTTGCTCTCGGATTTAATGACATCGTTACTTCTATCCAAGCAACGGTCAATTTTTCTCCCTATGTTGATGACCTTGCGTTATATATGGCCGGCACCAGATTGCCTTTACTTGAACGGCAACTTCAACTAGCTATTGAGAATAATTCACAATGAAGTAACTCCCAAGCCTTCCCTTTTCTCCCACCAAAACCTCAGCGGTGCTTTTTCAGGAAAATGGAATCGAAGAACCTGCCACCTTCTTCCAGCGAACCTAACCTTATATGGTTCACTATCCCTGTAACTTCACAAGTCAAATTCTTAGGACTTATTCTAGATGACCACCTAACATACGCAGCGCGTATTAAACTACTCAAAATGACTTGTCATCGCGTGCTTGTTCTGCTACGTAATCTCACCACAAAATCTTGGGGCGCTGACCGCAAGTCCCCTTTACGTCTATATATCGCCCTATTCCGATCGTAACTTGACTATGGATGTGTAGTATATCGTCAGGCCTCCCTTACTCTTTTGCATCTATTAGATCCCATCCAAAACGAAGTGATCCGTGTCTCCACCGGAGCCTTCCTTCCGATCGTCCCCCAAGGGTGAGACTTGAAGTTGAATCTATTGTGATGCCACTCTCTCTCTCTCTCTCCGAAGGGAATACATCATATGCACAAGTTATGTTCGTTTTTAAACCCCAATAACATCTGCCCTGACACAGATCCTGCAGGAGATACCTCAAAATCCAATTATTGTACATTTGCAAACACAGTTCATAACATCCCTCATTTCCTTAACATTCCTTTGCAAAAGATGTTGGCTTTCTCTTTTGAAGAGGAGAACACACACACCTTGGCTATTCCCCGCTCCCACCATTTGATTGGCCCAGCCATTTCTCTCCAAATCTAGTCACCCTGCAGCCTTGTTAAAAGCATCATTTCTATCTCATTCCATAGTTCACGGTGAATTTACTCCAGCTTTTACTGACGGCTCTAAAATAGGGGACAGTCTGGACACATCTGCTGTATTTCCTGAGCGCAACCTCTTCCATACCTTCCAACCTCGTGTCACAATTTTTAGGGCAGAATTAATGGCTATATTGATTGCTCTTTCTCGAACTCTAATCCTTAATCAAAACTACTCTTATGTTATCTATTCAGATCGCTTAGCGCCCTCCAGGCGCTTAAAACCCCTTATTCTAAAAACACAATGGTATCCACCGTACAACAATTTCTTTGGCTGCTCCACTTCCGTAAGAAACAAAACACTTTATGCAGGACCCCCTCTCATGAAGGGGTAACTGGCAATGAAATCGCTGATAGAGAGGCCAAATTGGCCACCTCTTTGTTTCGGAGCTGTTTCAGGTCCCTCTTTGTTGCCATTCGGCAAAGTCGCCTCCCATCACATCAACTGATTACTATCCTGCTCACAGACAAGGCTTTCGATCTTGCCGGCAAGAGCGCTGGACGAGTGATTAGCGGGGAGAGAAACTTAGAAATATAAAGCCGAACATTGGTGAGTTGTTTTCTTCACACCGACGAAAGCGCTTTCACGAGGTGATACTTCAACTCCTCCGTATTGGCCACAGCAATATCACTAACAGTCACTATATGTCACATGACCCTCCTTCCATCTGTAAATTTTGCCGTCGCCATACCCCGCAATCTGTTCGACATATCTTCATTGACTGTCCCCAACTGGACCCTATTCACCGTCGTCATTTTCCTACTTTGTGGTCCATAGACCCTTCTAAAAGATTGTCCCTTATCTTATCTGAATCTTCCCACTTTAGTAGTATTTCTATTTTCTTGTATCTCCAAGAAGCGAATATTCTTTACAATATATGATTTTGTTATGTAATATTAGGACTATTTATAATGTAAGGATATAATTTTATATTTTTATTTATTTTTGACTGAATATTCACTTCGCCATTCAAATTTTCCCATTCCAAGCCTTTTATGTCAGGACCCACCATGATGTTGAATTTTCAACTCCGTGTGGCCGCTTCTTTGAGCATGTGATGGGTCCATATTGTATATTGTTTATATATATATATATATATATATATATATATATATATATATATATATATATATATATATATATACATAAATAATATCTTTATATATATAATAATTTAATATATATATATATAATAATAATAATAATATATATATATATTTATGCTAATAATAACTGCTGTAACAACTATATGTACTTAACAATATGTGTAATAACTAATAGCAAAGTGTAATAATAATATAATATATATGTATATATATATAATAATAATAATAATATATATATATATTTATACTTTTATATAATAATAACAACATATATATATAACAGCAACAACATATATATATTAATATATATATATATCTCTCTATATATAACAACAATATATATATATATATATATATATATATATATGCAGTATATATAATAATAATAACTTTAAATTGAACATCATTGTCGAAATAGTTGACGTGACGAAAGTCATTTGAGTTTTTTATTAACATATAAAATGCTACTTTCCTGTAACAATTACTACAATGATTACTAATATTAATACTTATGATTACTATTACAGACCGCATCTACCATTCTAAGTGACGTCCTTATTGTTATCGACTCAAGTGACATCATTAACGCCATTTGTTAGATAACAATTCATTTTATTTTTTACTAAACTTAGTAAGCAAATACAGTAAATTATTATCAGAATTTATTATCATTTTCCCTCCATTTTTCTTGTTGTTTGACTACCGTCTTATCAAACATTCCTTTGTTATTTATTATACTGTTGTTTGAAGTATGAAGACTTGTCAAGAGTTTCGAGTTTATTTACAAATACTCTCTTCCTATATGCACGTAGTCATTTGATTGGGAACTTTACCTCAGTCAATATTAATAAAACATCTACTCAACCTTGATCTAAGTTTATATCTGTACCTCCAGTTACTTTCCTCTGATTATTCATGTACGTACTGATTCATGATAAGTATTTATCGTGTGTTGTTATGGATAGCCTATTGGCGATATAGTTGCAATTATAGAGAATATTATGGTTTTGTATTTTTGGTGCCAATGAAAAGGGAAGCTCCTCGAGTGTACCTGATTGGATAACATTTAACATTTATAAAAAAATTTATGACAATAATCATGACAATGATCGTAATAAGCTTAGGGTAGGATGGGTCATCACACATAAAAAAACAAATATTTGTTTTTGTCATTTGATTAAACTTAGATCTTAAATTAGAGGTGTAAGCAGATTTATCTTCACATCTTTATTAAAATATATAGTTATATATATAGCGGTGTTGAAAGGAGATTCAACTTACACTTCTTATATATATATAATATCTTGAGGGTCATTTCTCATGAATGATATTACAAATATCATTCATCAAGAGATGCAAACACAAATTTTATTAATAATCGTGAGAAACACGAAAAATCGTGTTCTTTATCGTGGTAAGTTATTAATTTTTGGAAAATGTAGATCGTTATTTTTAATTTTTCCTTTGGGAATGTTAGGAAGGTTCCGAATTTAGATTTCCTTGATAATCTTTTTTATTATTATTATTATTTCGAATTTGCCTTGAAATTTGAAAGATTATTTTCGAAAATATTATCAAGGCACAGAAAAAATTGAAAATGCATTACTATCATCATAAAATAAGGTAAAAAGCCAAGTTAGTTATCATTTTTTATTTTCTTTGATGGTTATGTTTGTGGTAAGTTAGTTAGGTTAGGTTAGGTTAGGTTAGGTTAGGTTAGGTTAGGTTAGGTTAGGTTAGTTAGTTAGGTTTAGTAGAAAGAGTATATATATATGAGCAGTATATATATAAGTGCATATATATATATATATATATATATATAGTATATATATATATATATATATATATATATATATATATATATATATATATATATATATATATATAGGTGTGTGTGTGTGTGTGTATGTGTGTGTGTATATTATGGGGGGGAAGTAGAGCACCCATTTTTGCATATGGAATAGTAGATTAGAGTACATCCCTAGGCACTCGAGAGGCCAATGGTTGGCCATCCCCCTTTCGCTCATTCCCACATTCTTCTTACACTGAAGTTGGCTTTCCTTTATCACAGACCCAAAAAACGCCATTACAGACAACACTTTACTTCTAAAGAGAAATTAATCTTAGAGAAGCCAAGAGAAGCGGCTTCCAAAAATAGTCCCTCCTCCGCCCCTCCCCCAATAACCACCTGGGAGTCCGCACCCTCCCCCAATAACCCACTTGGGGAGTTGACGGCCTCCGATGATGGGGTTGGTGACGTCACGAAATTACCACCGGTCTGGTCTGATGCATAGGGTCTTCTCTGATGGCCTCCGATGATGGGGTTGGAACAACGGAAACTGTTCTTTTAAATACTCTAGTCGCATACCTCCTCCATTGAGAAGGGTTCGTGTTACACGCATTTCTGCACAGTTTCATCTTTTCTCTGTCCAACTTTCTAACCCCAGACTTAACTGATATGTTCATTCTTACATGTACTTCAATGGTAAAGTCTGGAACACATTCCCTTTATCTATTTCCCAATATTCCATTGACTTGCTTAATTTCAAACGCCGTGTATTGGGACTGGGACATTATGGCTGGGACATTGGGACTGGGACATGTCGGCCTTTAAATTGGCTCTGACTTGGTTTCTTCCCTCAACTCTGGTGTAATTTGGTAGTCCTCTGCCCCATTACCCATCAGAGGAAACATTATATATATATATATATAGCAGCAGCAGCAGTAAGAATTGCATTTTTATATATATATAGATATGTATATATATATGTTACTAGTGATATAAGTATATATGTTATATATATATATATAGTATATATATATATATATATATATATATATATATATATATATATATATATAGGTAAAGTTACTTAACGCCCACACGGGAACGGGAGTTTCGGATCAAATAAAAATAGGTAGCCTCTATGATAATATAAATAGACTGCTTTAGGGTCGAAATGAAAAAAAAAAACCAACCAATCATATCTCAAAACTAC
>JABUQX010003611.1:2500-27464 GCA_015478945.1 Trachelipus rathkii | reverse complement strand
ACCGCTTACATATCCAAAGCCATTGGACCGGATATGCCCGCGATCACTGTCTCCAAGCTCCCCTCCTTTGAGTTCCTCCTTCTCTTTGCTTACTTATATCTAGCTTTTCTCAAATCGCTCAATATTTCGTTTGTGTGATGGGGCGACTTCATTCTTCTTTCTGCACATAGTGGTGTTCCTCACGGGTTCGTCATCATCTCTACTTTATTCCACTTTTCATTAATGATCTTCACCGCACCTCTAACTCTATCCACTCGTATTTCCGATGACTCGGACCCTTCATTCTTTAAACCCATATCAAGTCTACTCCCACTTTTTACTTTGAATTGCCTCTCATCTTAATCTTTCCGATTTTATCTCGCTGATTGGATAGAAATAAATTTGTGAAATTCAAATCTTTAATTAAAAACCCCAACTTTTACAAATCTCCGTCTGCTACTCAAAGATACCTTCTAACTTTCCTGTACTCTTTCAACGGCTTCCGTCAATGCTCTCCTGTTGACAATCATAAACATTATTGGCCTTTAACATGAACAAAAAAATGTCTTGGAAACCCACATCACAGACGGTGCTAGGGCGCCTCAAAGAACTGGAAGTTCTGTTCAGACTGTGAGACTTTCCTCCTTTTCTCAATTGCTCCGCTATACAAAGGTCTCAGTCCCGCCCATGTATGCGAGTTCTGCTCTCATATCTGGGGGGGGGCTCTGGTTTCACCCGCTTTTGACAGGGGGGGTTTTTGATAAAAGGCAAAAGGCTTTAAACTAGTCTGCACTTTTCAGTCACTTGACCCTCTATTCATTTGCGAGGCGTTGTTGTGCTTTATCTCTATCCTATAGGTACCGCAGCGGGGCAACTGCTCGAGGGAACTTATCACCAGCGTACCCACACCTTTACGACGCCTTCGTAGCAAATAGGTGCGTATCTGCGCACGGTATTGTGTTTTCATTTAGGTAACTCTAGCTGAGTTTAATTGTGGTACCTTCTTTCTCACCACCTCTTTTTTGTGGATTTCTTTTCCATCTTCTGTATTTCTTACTAATTTATTCTCCCCACTTTAAAGCCGGCGTCTGTGCTCAATTGCGTAATTTGCGCTAGAGGTTGAACTTTTGAGAGTTATATACCCCTCTTGAATAGGCTCTGCCGTGCAGTGTGGTACAACTGTTAAAAAAAAATCCTTGAATTGGCAGATATGTGGCAAATGAACTGAGTCCTATTCCCCCCATCCAAAACATCATTCAGATTATCCCAGAAAATCGTACTCTTTTCAACATTACCCTCAGATGGATCATATGTCGCAACCACACAAATTTTGACCTTTTCAAACTTAAATTTAACCTTTAGACTTCTAGTACTCACACACACAAAATCTACCATAGCTCTCTACCACAACTCACTCATCAGAATTGCAAATCCTTCTATCCCCCTCTCATTCCTTTCCACAGCAACACAAACACATTTCACACCAACACCACTCCCCTTCATTTTCACTGTTTCCTTTCATCTTTGTTTCAGTCACAGCGAGCAAATCAAATTTGCCCTTTCTAAATACATCCATCACCTCTCTCCTCATCTCCTCAACATTTATTCCTCTGACACTTCATATACAGATACGATTCATACATTTTCGCCGAAGGATAGAAGGGCGCTTACTGCGATCACGACCTTCTCCGAGGCATGCATTAGCATTCCTGGCAAAAGATAGGTGGTAGTAGGCAGCCAACCTAACTACCACCGTCCCTAGTCACCTCTACGACAAGAAGAACATACAATGTGGGCAATTTTCTCTCCCTACACGTATGGATATAAGGATAGGGATGTCTGTAATGATGTTGTCTAGAAGAGGGGTCTGTCGATATAAGTATGTGTATATGATATGTTGTCTGGAGGATGAAGCTGTCGATCATGAACGCATACCAGAAAAGGCGAACCATTAGGCACTGGAATGTCATACATACCATAAGCAAAATGGGTAATATTATATATACTATATATATAATATATATATATTTATATATATATAATATATATATATATATATAATATATATAATTATTATATATATATATTTGAGTGAATTGGACGATAATCGTCATCGTCATCTGCAAAAATCGGCATATTTTTTTTTCAATTAGTCATCGTCATCGTCATCGGCAAAATTTCGCCGATTATTTTGCCGTATTAATTGAACAAATATTAAGAATATATATATATATATAATATATATATATATATATATATATATATATATAATATATATATATAGTATAATATATAAATATAGTATATATATATATATATATTATATACCATATATATAGCATATGGTATACATTCCAGTGCCTAATGTTCGGCCTTTTTGTTATGCGTTCATATCCCACTCATCCTCCAGACAACATAGTCATACCATATACACATACTTTTATCCACACCCACTCCTTGTTCCTCAGACCACACATTGCTTACAGACATCCCTAGGAATCCTCCTTATATCCATACGTGTTAGGGAGAAAAAAATTGCCCACAATGCGGTATGTCCTGCCGTTGTATCCGGTCACAGAAATGCGACTTAAGGAGGCACGGTTCTCTATGTAGTTAGGCTGGCCTGCCTATGCCTCACTACCACTTATCTTCTTGCCAGGAATGTCTTATATGCATGACCTCGTTAGGAAAGTTTCGTCGATGCAGTAAGCGCCCTTCTAATCCTTTCAAAGCGAACAATGTATGAATCGCTATCTGTATGATGAACATGTCAGAGGATACGTCGGTAGTTATACTGCGTTGAGGAAGATGAGGAGAGAGGTGATGCGATGTATTTAGAAAGGGCAAATTTGATTTGCTCGCTGTGACTGAAACAAAGATGAAATGAAACGGTGAAAATGAGTGGTGTGATTTGAAATGTGTTTGTGTTGCTGTGGAAAGGAATGATAGGAGGAAAGAAGGATTTGTAATTCTGATGAGTGAATTGTGGTAGAGACTATGTAGTAGATTTTATGTGTGTGAGTACTAGAAGTCAAAAGGTTAAATTTAAGTTTGAAAAAGGTCAAAATTTGTTGTGGTTGCGACAAATGATCCATCTGAGGGTATGTTGAAGAGAGTACGATTTTTTTGGGATAAATCTGAATGATGTTTTGGAATGGGCGGGAATAGAGATTCGTTCATTTGCCACATATCTGCCCATGCAAGGATTTTTTTTTACAGTTGTCACCACCTACTCACGGGCAGAGCCCTATTCAAGGAGGGGGTGTAGTACTCTTAAATGTTCACCCTCTAGCGCAAATTACGCATATGAGTGAGCACAGATGCAGTTTTTAAAGTGCGGAGATTAAAATTCAGTAGGAAATACAGAAGATGGAAGAGAATTCCACAGAACAGAGGTGGTTGGAAAGAAAGAAGCACCACAGAAAACTAGCCTGGAGTTACCAATGTCAACACAATACTCGTGCGCAGATTCAGCACCCCTTTGTGCTACGAGGGCGTTTTAAAGGTGGTGGTACGCGAGTGCTAAGTTCCCCGAGCACTTGCCGCTGCGTACCTATATGATAAAATAAAGCACCAAACATCCGCCGCAAAAAGATAGATGCGCTCAAGTGAACTTGAAAAGTTATACAGAACAGTTTATAAGCCTTTTGTGCCGTTGAACGCGACCCTGTTCCAAAAGCCGGCTCCAACCACCCCCCCCCCCCCCCCCCGTCAGATATGAGAGCAGTACTCCATACATGGGCCGATGAGACCCTTGTATTGCTGAGCAACTGAGAAAAGGAGGAAGTCTCACAGTCTAACAGAACTTCCATTCTTTGAGCCGAACTAGCAACCGTTGTATGTGAAAAAGGTTTTCCAAGACATTTTTTTGTTCATTTTAAGGCCAAGGATGTTTATATTGACAACAGGAGAGACGACAGAACCGTCAAAAGAGATAGGAAAGTTAGAAAGTATTTTGGAGAAGGAGATTTCTGTAGAAGTTGGATTTTTAAAGAATTGGAATGTCACAAAGTTATTTCTATCCGATCAGCAGAAGAATAAAAAATCGTAAAGATTAATTAAGAAAGAGAGGCAATTCTATGGAAGTAAAAGCAGGAGTTAGAATTGATATGAGTTAAAGGATGAAGGGTCGAGTCATCCGGAATACGAGTGGCATAGAGTTATAGGTGCAGGTGAGAAGATCATTAATTGATAAAGTAAAGCGAAGACAAGTAGGAGATAAAACAGAACCCTGTAAGAACACCACTATTGACAGAAAAGCAAGAAGAAGTCCGCCCCAATCAAACAACACCGATATGAGCGATTTGGAAAAAGAAAGACTAGACATAAGTAAGCAAGAGAAGGAGGAACCCAAAGAGGGAGAGAGAAGGAGCAGTGACGCGTGCCATGACTCGGGTTAAAAATGCGATTTGATTATGGGTCAAGCGCCACCACGCAAAACTTCCCCGTAGTTCCTAAGAGCGAAAAAAACCATAAATCGGTTAGATAGTTAATTTATGATCGCCAGGGACTTCCTGCACCAGGAGAGCCGTACTGCAATCGGAATGAGTTTCCAGATATCTAAGAAGTGAGATGAAAGGGTTCAAAGATCTTAGATAGAATACAAGTGAGAGTTACAGGGCGATAGTTAGAAGGCAATCAGAGCGGCTTCCTTTTTTCGTAATAGGTTGACATGTGAGAGCTTCAACACTGAGGGAAAGTTGCTAGTATGAGACATAGAGAATAAGTTGAGCGAAGGGCGAAGAGATTAGCGCCTTTTCAGTTGAGAGAATTAGCA
This sequence comes from Trachelipus rathkii, assembly GCA_015478945.1. Classification (NCBI taxonomy): domain Eukaryota; kingdom Metazoa; phylum Arthropoda; class Malacostraca; order Isopoda; family Trachelipodidae; genus Trachelipus; species Trachelipus rathkii. Next base: position 22,708 of record JABUQX010003611.1, on the reverse strand, counting down.
ACACAATGATCAGATGGAATAAGAGGGAAAGGCAGATTAACAGAAGTTGCTAGAGATGAAAGATTTTTCAGTTAGGAGAAACCAAGGAGGTTAGCGCACTTTCTTTTGATGAAAGCCCGCTTTGCTCGTCGAAGAGTATTCCCTGCAACGATTCTAGCTGAATGAAAATTAGCGACAGTGAAGGGAGAACGAGAATTTTTCCCCTCCCGACAGGGCACTGTCTCTATAGCCTGAATGACCAGAGAACAAGCACGAATCAACCATGGATTATGAGGAAAGAAAGATTAGGTTTTAGAAGAATGAATGAGGAAAGGAAAGATTTAGCTGAAGAAGCGAATGAAACTTGTCATCCCATACGAATACAGCTCCCTCCTTATCTTTTAAATCTTATACATCCATCATTATTCCTTACTGATGTAGCCAATTTGCTATCATCTGCAAACCTTGGAAACCTTATATTTAAGTCCCTGTCTAAATATTTATACATATATGAGGAACAGCCACTTGACCTAAGAAATCGTTACGGACACAAACATGTCTCCTCATTTCTATTAATAAAACTTTTCATTTCATTAATTTATTATTATTATTATTATCTATTATTATGATTAATTTTATTGTTATTAGCATACTTATTTTTTTTGTTTTAAATATTTTAAATTTATTTTATTATTATTATTTTTTAATTAATTAAATTTTTATTTGTCAAATTTAGATGTGAATTTAGTGAGATTAAGGAATCAAAAATTCTGATCGCTAAAATAATTTCGGAGGTTGAACCCCCTGAACCCCCTGTCTACAGCCTTATATATTATATATATATATATATATATATAATATATATATAATTTAAATTATGACAATCAATTTTAATAATTTTTAATAATAATGTGGTAGGTTTTTGATCCCCACCACAATAGAAGGGCACCTCACCTGTAAGTTTTGATGAGGTAGATTCCTTTCTCAGAAGGGTCTGCCACTACGTTGAGGTGTTTAACGACTCTGGGCGGACTTCTTCTGTTGGTGGAGTCTATAATATATTTATTTTTGGCAGTGGAAGGCTCTGGATCGATCTAATTACAGTTGTTTCTTTTTCTAACTTCTGGCTCTTTAACCCATCTATTTTTAAATCCAGCTACTTCTAATGGTTATGAGTTACCTATTAAAAATATTAGATTGAATTAATTTGCTCAAAAAAATCCCAAGTAAAGTATGCACCAAGTGTCGTCAATATTTCAGAATTCTGCAGCCACAGCGATTTGGAGGTTACTTACTCTATTCCCTTTTGGTACTCAAATTTTATTTATCACCATATAAGACTTACAATGGATCCCTTCAGCTGCCTTGATAATTAAAAAAAACCAACCAAAGTATTTATTAAAAGATTATAAAAAAATTCAATCTTTCCAAACAAAACCAATATTAATAATTAAATAAAATGAAAATCATATATATATGTATGCATATATGCATACATATATATATATCCATATGAAAAAAAAAAAGAATGAACAAGAAATAATGAAATAAAAACAAAAAAAAAGTATCAAAATTATATAAGACAAAAATAATAATAAAAATACTATATACCGGTATATATACACCTAGTGGAGGAGGGGCAGCAATAACAGATCGACTTCGCGGGGGCGTGGAGTCCAGTGTGTGTGTTTTATTTAAATTCAAAAGCGTCTTTTTTAACGATTTAAATGAGCAGGACTTCCACTCTCACGCAAGCGAAAGATATGGCTCTCCCTCCAAAAAAATGAAAGATAAAACTTTATATTTAACTTGATATGTAAAAATTTGGTATAGGTAACTATTTTTATTGGTAATATGAGAAATTTTATTTGCAAAATAAAATTTAATAAATTCTATATTTAACCCTGCAAAAATTTCCCTTTATATTTATCCCTTCAATTATTTATAAGCAAAAATCCATACAATTATACATCTTCTTTTACAAGAAAACTAGGTTTAAATTGGTGATAGTTTGGAATCTCTGATGTAAAATTTTCTATATCTTTCCTTTAATCTTCTTTTCTATTTAACTTGATTATCCTGTTACAGGTAAATCTTTTCTTTGAAATAAAGTATTCAGTCTTAGAGACAACTCTCAAATTAAGTTTACAGGTTATTAAAGTTTATAAAAAAAACTACAAATGTGGGTAAAGTACCTTGGGGAGGTGCTGACAATTTTTTCGCAAAAGTGTTTGTCAGAATCAGGTGACAAATAAATCCGCTGAGGATTCCCTTTGCGGGAAGATCTAAATTTTTCCTTCTCGTTATATGGATTATCTGACTGATTTCCAAAGCTGGGATGCCAACTTCACTATGGTTATATCCTGGTTCTTCGGGATCACAAACTGGGAGCTAAATAGAAACAAGAATTAATCATCTGTTTCCAATGCATTATCTTACACAATCAATAGAGCTTCAAAACTCAACACAAAAACTAAATCAACATTAAATTTACGGTATTCATTTACATAGTTATTTACTATAAGCAAAACACAAAAATAAGAACGCAATAATCTCTAATATTTACCCTTTTGATAAGGCTAGGAGTTATTATCCAGTCGTTTTTTTCTCTTTATTTCAAATGTTTCTTCTTATTTGTGTTTTTCTGGTGTGAATTTCCTTCTCTATCTTTTTCTCTTTTTTTTTAGATTTGATTTAGAATATGCTCAATCAATATTCACACATAGCTGTAGGGATGGAAAAACAAGACATAGATGAAATCCGTCTCATTCCTCCCCACCCGTCAATTCCAGTATTGACGCACAAGGAAAATGCTTTTCTTCATTTAATTTCTTTGTAGTTTTTATGTTTATTTCTTGCAAAAGTTTTTATTTTTATTTTAATTTTTATTTTTATTTCTTGCCTTTCTCTCTATCAAGAAGGGAAAGACTATGGGTAGGTCCTGACACGGCCCCCGCGACCGAGTATAAGGACGAGTATTGCCTTCTCTTTTCGACGTAAGCTCCGTTAGCCGTTCAATTACTAAATTATCCACTTCCTCAAAACCTTCAAAGGACAATTCATCCGCAAGAATTTGCTGATCTTCTTCATTTTGCTCAATATTTAAATATGCCTCCATTTCGGCTCCCACTATAGGGGTTGAATATGCTTGAATGCGTTCTTCAAAGGTTTTATCAGTGGGGTAAGATTCCCTCAAATTTTCCGGTGGAACTCTCATAGATTCCCAACGGTATTCTGCTTCCTCAATCAAATCAGAGGTGTCCCATTCCAAATATTCATTAAATTCTTCCTCTTCCCTATTAACTATACTATCGTTTCCTAACGTACTATCTAATTCTATCTGCCTACTTCCTATTTCTTTATCTAATATTTTTCCTAACCCTAAATTTATCTTTTCCTGTTCTTTTAACAGTTCTTTAAATTTGTCTTTAATGTTAGCTAATACTTCTTCATCAATAGTGAATCCTACAAATGAGTCATCATCATCATCATAATCAAAATCATTCATCTCGTCAGGTTCAGTTATTGGTACCTCCACTTCATTATCATTGAAAACTTCCTCAACTTTATCTTCATCATACAACACTGATTCTCGATCTTCATTTAGCGCATATCGTTGGAATGTCGGATTATTCATCAAATAATCAGGGGGCATTTTCCATATCCTTAATTGCTTATGGTGAGCTTTATAATGCTTCCCGTCCACTGCGGATTTTATTGTATAGGTGACTTTGTTGTCATTTACCTTGATTATTTCATAAGGCCCACTGTATCGCGGATGGAATTTATTTATAGTCAGGTTTCCAGGAAGATGAACTTTTAATCCCACCATCTGATGTAATTCATAAGGAACAAATCTTCCATGACTCTCTATCCAACATTCTTCCTCAACAGGCAAAGGAAGTCCTGTATGTAGTTCATGCGCCCTCTTTAGAATATTTTCACAGGGAGTCCGGTTAGTTTCTGAATGAGTTGTGTGATTGTAAACCAGTAAAACCTGTGATAATTCTTCATCCCACCTATTTGACTGCTTGATGGACATTCTAAGGTACTGACTAATTGTGCGATTGACCCGCTCGACAGCTCCATTGGAGGATGGTGTATAAGGAGTAGTCAGTACATGTTTAATCTGTTGGCGTTTTAAAAGATCTTCAAATTCAGGCCCTATAAATTCTCTGCCGTTGTCTGTAAGCAGTCGTTCTGGTAACTTTTGTAAAAATGGCAATATTCGATGTTGAAATGCGTTGGCTACATTTATACTTTGTTTATTCCGCAGCGGAACCGCAGCCACCCACTTGGTGTAATGATCTACCATCACCAAGGCATAATTATTCCCTTGCGCTGAGCAAGGGAATTGTATCAGATCCATCGCCACCAATTCAAAGGGTCTTGAAGTGATTATTTTTAATGTTGGCGGAACATATAGGATATTAGAGATCTTACATGCTTGGCACTTATAACAGGTGGTGGCGATATCATTGCAAATGGCTGTTATTTTTGGGTGCCATATCCAATTTATAAGCAGAGAATGTAATTTGTGTTTTCCTATATGGGCAAACCTCCAATGTGTTTTTATTGCTACCTCAGTCAAATAATAATGTGGGACAATCAATGCAAACTCTCCCGTAGGAAACTCCCTATATAACCGATCATTCCTCAGATATATGTACTTGCTTACACGCGCAAAAGGTTTCAATGGCCCATTAAATGGCAAGTTTTGTACTATGGCTCTTTTTAAGCGTCTTAATAGGTAGTCTGATTTTTGCAACTTATCAATGTCGTCATGGTCAATTTCCAAGGGATCTATTATATTATCTTGATCTATCACTATCTGATGTATCCGAGGATATGCCGAATCTCTCTCAACCTCCCCACCGGTGTTTTGTGGAGTATTGGCAGTGTCCTCGACAACAGCCGGTGGTACCGCTTCAGTAGTGCTCTCTTCTTCCATCGATTCATTTAACAATGTCCACTCCGAAAATACTGTAGGTGTTATCAAGTTAGTGCTCACTGTTTCAGTTTCGCGGATCATTTGAATTTTTATGGGTACCAAAAGATTATAATGTACTCCGCCGCAACACAAAAGATGACAAATATTTTTCTCAGTATCTTTTCCAAACTTCAACGGCTTCGAGTCCCCATAATACACCCAAACCTGCAGATGTTGTAATTTTGCAAATGCCATTATTGCCTGTGTCATAGGGAACTGACCTGGTTGTCTCAGGAGATGTAATTGTTTGGTCACTTGCCTAGCATCTCTTCCAGTTGGTAATCCATACTCTCCCCTATTTTCTAACAACTCTTTAACCACTTCTTGTCTTATTTTTAGATGATGTTCGATCGAACCATATAAAGCAATTGAGCAAGCTTGGAACAGGGAATCACCTCCTCCCGGAACTTTAACCTCCGAAAACCCTCCGGGAAGGGTATTAACCGGATAAACCTCCTGTTCATCAGATGTTTCACCTATCGGTGATCGAGATAAAGCATCAGCCACTATATTTTCTTTTCCTGGTATATACCTTAGCTCGTAGTCTATATCATTGATTTCTTCAAGCGTGCGAGCTACACGTGCGTTCACTAACGGCATGCTATGCAAATATAAAAGTGGCTGATGATCAGTGTAAATTGCTACTCTTATTCCATAAAGAAAAGGTTTTAATGCCTTCACAGCCCATCGTATTGCAGCAACTTCCTTTTCAGTTGTACTATAGCGTTGTTCGGCTTTGTTAAACGTTGTGGAGATGAAAGCTATAGGACGTTCTTCCCCGGTTTGGATCTGGGAAAGACACGCTCCTGCCCCGATATCTGAGGCGTCCACATACAATAGTAACGGTGTTGCTTTTTCTGATCTATCTGGATACGACAGGATCTGTGGCGATGTTAATGCTTCTTTCAACGCCTCAAAGGCGCCTTGACACGATTCTGTCCATTTTAGAGTCTTGCTACTCAACAGTTCAAAAAGTGGTTTGGCTATTTCTGAGCAATGAGCGATGTGACGCCTATAGAAATTTACCATGCCCAGAAATTGTCTTAATTTCCTGACGGTGGTTGGCACTGGAAACTGCATTATGCCTTGCAAATTGTTTTCTAAGGGGATCATACCATGTTCAGACACTCTATGACCCAAATATTGAACTTCCTTTCTTAGGAGGAAAGTCTTTGCTGGTTTTATTTTGAATCCCGTTTCTTCAAATGCTGATAATACCTTTTCTAAGATTTCCAGATGCTCCTCAAACGTTTCACTGATAATAAGGACATCATCCAGATACACCATGCACTCATTCCATGGTATATGTGCCAGAGCATATCTCATCCCTCGTTGGAAAGTGGCAGGTCCATTCTTTACTCCAAATGGCATACGTAAAAATTCCCAATGAGACAACGGAGTGGTGAAAGCTGTTTTCTCAATACTGGTCTCCTCCATTTCCACCTGATAATAACCTTTAATTAAATCTATTGTTGTAAAATATTTCATGCCTTGGAGACTAAACAACATATCAATCAGATTTGGGATAGGAAAACTATCTCCCTTTGTGATTTTATTCAATTCCCGGTAGTCAATGCACAATCTGATTGAACCATCTTTCTTTCTAATGGGTACCACTGGGGCTGAGTATGGGGACTTGCTCCTCTGGATGATTCCTTCATTTTCCAATTTCTTGCAATCTGCCTCGATTTCTCTGAGCATGGGGCCTTGTAGCCTTCTGACTGGCACTTGCACAGGATCTTCAGTCATAGTTTCGATCTTATGCTTAATGACATTTGTGCAGCCCACGTCAGAATCTCCCAAACTCGAGACAGAGGGATAACGCATCAATAATTCAATGACCTGATTCCTTTGATCCGCCGTTAAATCCGCCTCATTCAATCTAAAAGCGCTAACTAAGTGTTCAGGAGTCCATTCGGAGTATTCATTAGGACTTTGCTCATTTAATTCGACTACATTCACAGTGGGATCCTCCACTGTAGTAATTTCTTCCAATTGTCCTATAATTGTTCCCTTCTTTAAATAACGTGTTGTTTCACCCGTGTTTTGCAAGATTACCAAAGCTTTATCGCCCGAAAAATTCACTAAGGAATGTTCAAATCTGATATCTTTTGCCAAATCCCGCCAAGCCTCCACCAGCACGGGTTGTTTTATAGGAATTGGTCGTCCTTTTCTTTCAATTTCTACCACCATACACCGCTGCGGTGCAATACTCACAGCTTCTACCAAGGCACAGGTCTCTTCCCTTGGTAAACCTTGTCTCATATCCACCGCTACTGTCTGTACATAATTCCCACGTCGGATTACCAATTCTTTGTGGTACAGATCAGGTAAAAGATGTTCTTGATTAAGAATGTCATATCCCAAAACCAAGTCGTATTCGGACAATTGATCTGGCACGACGACAAAGCGACCAGGCTTCAGGACATAATTGGTGGATAAACGTAATGCAATCATTATTTCTCCTAAAACTGGAAATCGGACACTTCCTATTCCAGTGACGCCTCGAAAAGCAGTGGGCAAGATTGGACTTTTCTTTTTGTCTAACAGATGGAAACAACTGGCCGATATAAGGCTCACTTCTGCTCCTGTATCTACAAACGCTGTAAGAGGCTCCATAGGTGGTTGATCCACTATGGTAACTTGCAAGATTAAGGTCTTTTGGGGAGCTCTTATTATATGATAGTGAATGATGTTCTCTGCGAAACTATCCTCCCTCTTGTTTCCATTCTCGTTTCTTTTACTACTTTTGGTTCCTCAGCTCTTATTATTAACACTGGGGAGTCCTCCCTGTCTTGTTCAACTTCAACATTCTGAGGGGCTTCCTCATTACTGACTGTAACCAATACAGAAACCTGTTGTAATTGATCTTGCCCTTGTGGGTCCTCAAAGATGTTTACTGGGGGCACTTGGACCGATGTTGTTTGTTGAAATATTTTGCAAGGAATCTCCTGTGACTCTCCAGGATACTCCTCTTCAACATCAATTCCCCAAGCTCCCTCTTCATACTCGTCTGCTGTTTCGGCCTCTGGCATGCGGTTTTCCATGCCAAAGCCCTCTCGGTTCCCCGATCTTTGTGATCTTTGTGGGCAGTCTTTACCTAAATGTGCATTGTTACAAAAGGGACACGTTATTCGCGATTGGGCCGCAGGATGACCTCGGCCATTGGGACAATCCCCTACCAAATGTCCTACCTTTTTACATTTTAAACAGCGGTTTTGTTCCACATAGCATTCTTCTTTGATGTGTCCTCGTTTACCACAATGCATACATTGTGGCCGATTCCAACATTCACTCATATTATGGCCTCTCTTTTTGCAATGATTACAGATGGGAATTGATGAACCATTTTGACTTCTTCGCTGACCTCTTCGGAATTCGTTTGTTGGGATTTGATTTGTTGTTCCGTATCGTTGTGGTCTATAACCATTTGATGCAATTGGGTTTGCATTTCGAGTAGCATTGTTGTTGTTTCTCTGCGATGTTACAGCTCTAAGCTGGGGTTGCGTTTGCGTTCGTCTGCAACAACACACTCCCTCATAATTATTATATGTGGGTAAAGCCATTCGATGTGGTGTGGGGATGGTGGACATTTGTAGTGATCTAGTCAAGTCTACTACTTCAACCGTTGGATTTTCTTTTTTCTTAGTTCCTCTATAAACCTTGTCCACCATGACTACTAACTGTTCCCAAGGAATTACTGAACCCTGAGTAACCTCTACTCCCAATAATGCATCTTCCACTCTGGTCTTGACCACTTCCGGCACACTCTCTAAGAATTTTTCTCGTACCATGGGCATTTTCTTTACCTCATTTCCTGGAAATGCTCTTTGCGCCAATCCCAACAATCTCAACGCAAACAGTGGCACATCTTCCTCTTCTTTCATCATTGCTTTTGTAAATTCTGCTGTTTCCGTATTAGCTTTCTTCTTCAGTTGTTCGCGAAACCACTGCAAGAGTTGGGACTTTACGAATAGATATTCGGCTGATGTCGCTGCGACTATATGGTAAGCCTCCAACGCTGAACCTTGGAGGTGGCTTCCCAATAAGGCTACCATTCCCTCTGTTGATCCCGGATACTGAACAGCACAGAACTGCTCAAACCGGTCGAAAAACTGGACCATTGTTTCACCTGTGTCCATTCTGAACTTTCCTAAAGGAATTATTTTCTTTGGTTTCTTATCTACTTCCATTGCAGATACCAAATCAGTCATCTTTTCCATCAACTGTGTGTTTTGTTGTAACACAGATTGAAAGAACTGAGCATCAACGGTAACTACCGCTGGACTCTGCGTCGCTCTTTGATCTTCCTGGTCGGAATTGACAACACTGGACTGCATAATAGTTTGATTCGGTGGAAGTGGGACAGAATCAGTCGGTGGTATTTTCCCATCTTCCTATTAAATCATTCATCCCGTCGGTCATGATTGTTCAGACGATAGTGGCGGCTGAGTGACACTTTGACAACACTCAGCAGCAGAGCCGGTAGTATTCCTACAAGAAACAACTACGCTCTGCTACCACTTTATGTGGTAGGTTTTTGATCCCCACCACAATAGAAGGGCACCTCACCTGTAAGTTTTGATGAGGTAGATTCCTTTCTCAGAAGGGTCTGCCACTACGTTGAGGTGTTTAACGACTCTGGGCGGACTTCTTCTGTTGGTGGAGTCTATAATATATTTATTTTTGGCAGTGGAAGGCTCTTGATCGATCTAATTACAGTTGTTTCTTTTTCTAACTTCTGGCTCTTTAACCCATCTATTTTTAAATCCAGCTACTTCTAAATGTTATGAGTTACCTATTAAAAATATTAGATTGAATTAATTTGCTCAAAAAAATCCCAAGTAAAGTATGCACCAAGTGTCGTCAATATTTCAGAATTCTGCAGCCACAGCGATTTGGAGGTTACTTACTCTATTCCCTTTTGGTACTCAAATTTTATTTATCACCATATAAGACTTACAATGGATCCCTTCAGCTGCCTTGATAATTAAAAAAAACCAACCAAAGTATTTATTAAAAGATTATGAAAAAAATTAAATCTTTCCAAACAAAACCAATATTAATAATTAAATAAAATGAAAATCATATATATATGTATGCATATATGCATACATATATATATCCATATGAAAAAAAAAAGAATGAACAAGAAATAATGAAATAAAAACAAAAAAAAAGTATCAAAATTATATAAGACAAAAATAATAATAAAAATACTATATACCGGTATATATACACCTAGTGGAGGAGGGGCAGCAATAACAGATCGACTTCGCGGGGGCGTGGAGTCCAGTGTGTGTGTTTTATTTAAATTCAAAAGCGTCTTTTAAAAGATGATTTAAGTGAGCAGGACTTCCACTCTCACGCAAGCGAAAGATATGGCTCTCCCTCCACCAAAATGAAAGATAAAAAAATTATATTTAACTTGATATGTAAAAATTTGGTATAGGTAACTATTTTTATTGGTAATATGAGAAATTTTATTTGCAAAATAAAATTTAATAAATTCTATATTTAACCCTGCAAAAATTTCCCTTTATATTTATCCCTTCAATTATTTATAAGCAAAAATCCATACAATTATACATCTTCTTTTACAAGAAAACTAGGTTTAAATTGGTGATAGTTTGGAATCTCTGATGTAAAATTTTCTATATCTTTCCTTTAATCTTCTTTTCTATTTAACTTGATTATCCTGTTACAGGTAAATCTTTTCTTTGAAATAAAGTATTCAGTCTTAGAGACAACTCTCAAATTAAGTTTACAGGTTATTAAAGTTTATAAAAAAAACTACAAATGTGGGTAAAGTACCTTGGGGAGGTGCTGACAATTTTTTCGCAAAAGTGTTTGTCAGAATCAGGTGACAAATAAATCCGCTGAGGATTCCCTTTGCGGGAAGATCTAAATTTTTCCTTCTCGTTATATGGATTATCTGACTGATTTCCAAAGCTGGGATGCCAACTTCACTATGGTTATATCCTGGTTCTTCGGGATCATCATCGTCATCGGCAAAAATTTCATAATCGTCCCATCACTAATATATATATATATATATATATATATATATATATATATATATATATATATATATAATATATATATATATATATATATATATATATATATATATATATATATAATATATATATATAGCTTATAATATTATATTAAGCAGGGGACATAATATATATTATATATATATATATATATAAAATTATTATTATTATTATTATCATTATTATTATTATTATTATTATTATTATTATTATTATTATTATTGAGTTTTAATATTATTCAAAATTCTTAATATTTGTTCAATTAATCGGCAAAATAATCGGCGAAATTTGCCGATGACGATTTAAAAAAAATATGCCGATTTTTGCCGATGACGATGACGATTAATCGTCCCATCACTAATATATATATATATATATATATATATATATATATATATATATATATATATATTATATAATATTTTTTTTTTCTCTCTCTCTCTAATGAAGAAATGGCGTACTTTTATATGCTTGGTCCTTTTGTGAAATTCTGGATTCTTACTGAGTTTAATAGCTGCTTCATTGTTAATCCAAAGAGTAGGTTTCTTGAAGACTTCTGTAATTTCTTCCAATAGTTGCTGAAGCCACACAATTTCCTTTGTTGCTTCACTTGCTCCCATAATTTCAGCTTCTGTTGTTGAAATAGCAACTGAACTCTGTTTTTGACTACTCCATGAAATTGCTCCTCCAGCATGTATACAAACAATCCCAGTTGTTGAATGCCCTGTTCTTAAGTCCCCAGCATGATCTGCATCACTATACCCTTTCAGATGATCTTGTTCAGAATCACATTTATAAATAATACCTTTCTCTTGTGTACCCTTCAAGTATCTGAACACTCTTTTAACTTTTGTAACATCTTCTATTGATGGATTTTCTACACTTCTGGCAAGGCAATTAAACGCAAATGCAATATCTGGTCTTGTTGCTGTTGCTAGATATAGAAGAGCTCCTATTGCTGATCTGTAAGGGAAACTCTCCCTGGCTTCAATGTCATGTGTAACATTATCCTTTAAAATAGGTGTTGACACTGCATTGCAATTTTCCATACCAAACTTTAGTATTCTTTTTAGTATAGCATGACTAACTAATTTTCTTTGAACCATCATTTCTTGATTCAATTTCAATTCCTAAAAAATATGTTGCAGGTTTATATGTTATTTTGAATTCCTTCTTTAATTCTTTTAAAAATTTCTGCAATTCTGCTTGACTTGTTGATGCAACTAGTCCATCATCAACATATAATGCAAGTATGATTTTATGTCCATTCTGATTTCTTATGTAAAGACAAGGGTCAGCTGTACTTTTGCCAAAATTAAGTTTTGAAAGAAAGTTTCCAAGTCTTTAATTACAGCAACATGGTGCTTGCTTAAGCCCATACAAACTGCGTTTTAATTTGCATACTTTGTCTGTCCCATCTTCAAAACCTTTGGGTTGTTTCATATATAGCTATTTCTTCTGATAAATTTCCATAAAGGAATGCTGTTGAAACATCAAATTGTATCATGGACATATTTTCTTTAGTTGCTATACACTTACAGTACTCTTATTTGCTACTGGATTGAATGTTTACTCATAGTCAATTCCTTTATGCTGACTATACCCTTTTGCAACTAATCTTGCTTTATATTTGTCAACAGTACCATCTGAATTCATTTTAATTTTATAAATCCATTTGTTTTCAATTGGTTTTCTTCCTGGTGGTAATTCAACTAGTTCCCAGGTTTGATTTTCTTTCAATGATTTCATTTCATTGAATTAACCCATTTTTCTTATGCTTACTCTGCATAGCTTCTTTATAATTTTCTGGTTCTTCCATATCTTCTAATAATAGATAAGTACTGTAGTCATTAAACCTTGATGGCTTTTTAATTACTGGTCTGTCTCTTAATTGTTTTGTGCTTACTATTCTATTTTGTTCTTCTATTTCTGAATCAGATTCTATTTCTGTATCAGATTCTGTTTCTGTATCAGAATTCTGTTTCAGTATGTTGATGAGTTTTTTAACACTAATTATAGCTGTAACGGACACCATTTTTCTGCAATTCGCTAATTAGTCTTTCTTTTGATTTCTTTTCTGAACTATCCATCTGAGAAAGTTTTGCCTCTTTCAAATACTAATCCTGCATCTAAAAACAAAATTATTTGCTTGATCATATATTCTGTAGCTTTCATCTCCATCATAACCAATTAGCACACCTGATTTTGCTTTTGGGTCCAACTTTCTTCTTTTCTGATCTGGAATCCACCCACTGCATGCTGTTCCGATTACACGTAGATGCTTGATTCTGGGCTTTCTATCATATATACCAGATTTCAAAGGCATTTTCCCTTCAACCTGGTGGGATTTTCCCGTTCTATTTCTTATATATTATATATGCCTGCTGTGTTAATGTAATTCTGCCAACATTTCTGTGGAAATTTTACTTTTGAATACGAGTGATCTGGCTGCTTCAACTAGCGTTCTATTTTCTTTTTCCCCTCTATTTTGTTGTGGAGTATACAGAGCCGTTAACCTTTGTCTTACTCCATATTTATGTAAAAGCTTTTTAACTAACTTATTATTAAATTTCTAAGGCCATTATCACATTAAAATCTCTGCCTGGATGTCTTGTACATTTGGCTTCTTCGAGTACTTGCTCCAATTTTTCTACAACTTCTGATTTTTCTTTAATAAAATATACAAATCTCATTTTTGAGAAATCATCTTTGAAACATACAAAATATTTATAACCTGAGTTTGATAATACTTGAAATGGTCCACAAACATCTGCAAATAGCAATTCTCCTTGCTTAGTACTATTTGGTCTTTTTCCAAAATTCTGATGATGCATTTTTCCATTTATATATACATCCTATACAATTTCTGTTATCAAGGTGAGTTTCAATATTTAGTTCTCTTTTGATCAGATTTCTTATGTGTCTTCTATCCTGATGTTCCATTCTTTCATGATATAAAATAGATCCTTTTCTTCAAGTGCATTTATTTCTGGTATATGGGAGATTTTAGCTTTCATTGCAACTTTGAATAGCCCTTCCTTTGGTTTACGATAGCCATTAAAATAGGCTTTTTTAGTCTACCATAAATCTACATACACTTGGTCCAGATATAAATTTACTGTTTGGATGCTTATCATGAGCTTCCAATACTGAAAATAATTTTTTCTTAATATCAGGAACATACCAAACATCATTCAAAAATAATTGAGATATTTTTTCATCTACAACTGATTCCACTTCAATTGTTCCATATCCTAATACATTTGCTTCCTGACCATTTCCTGATTTAATCTTGACTGAATGCTCGAATTCATTATAAGTTTTAAAATAGCTTTTCTCATTTCTTTTGTGTTTTGTAGCACCATTATCAAAATACTAATTTTCTCTATCATTTTCTTCAGAAATAAAAACTTGTTCATCTACTGCTAACATAAAAGTATTAACTTCTATTTTAACTTTTGAATTTTCTTTAGGTAATTGTGGAGTATTACTGACTTGAGTTCACGTACATAGTATATTAAAATTACAAACATTTCATTTACAAAAATGGTTTTAACGAATTATTTGAAGTTTTTTTTACGGATTTTCGTATATTTTACGCATATATTTTAAAGAAAAATATAAAAAATTTACGTTCCGAAAATTTTAAACGGCTAATTTTCTCGTTTTTTTAGGGATATCGCTATCGATGCTTTGTTCCGATTTTTTATATATCGATTGCATTATTATTTTTCCGATAATCGATAATTTTGAACGATTATCAACAATTCGATTGTTCAGCCAAATTTACGTTTACCGGTTTACGTATATTAAAAAAAAAAATTCCCAAACGAATTTTGTAATAATAAAATAATAATAAAATAAAATAATAATAAGTAATAAAATAATTTTTTCTTTTAATAACACCATTAATAATATATAATATATATATATATATATATATATATATATAATATATATATATATATATATATATATATATATATATATATATATATATATATATATATATATATATATATCAGTGATGGGCGAATCCGAACCGGATGCGGATTCGAATCCGGAATTCGAGCTCTATCGAATCGGATTCGGATCGAATCCAAGGATCTGGATCGGATTTTGGAATCGAGCCTTTTCACACACGCGGATTCGGATTCGGATTCGAATCCAAGGTGCTGGACTCGGATTCGGATTCGGATTCGGAGCTCGATTCCGAATCCGGATTCGAATCCGAGTCTATTTCTTGTTTCTACAGGATGTCAAAAAAAATCATCAAAATAATAAAAAAACGAAAATTTAGAATAAAATTGATCACTATTTAGGAGCCAACCACAGGAGTGCTGTAGGAGCAATCAAGATGCATATTTCTATTATTTTTGGCTAATCATAACGCCATAGAAGAAATAGTTACTCCTGAAACATTGGAAAAACTAATCATTTATAGAGAATATGTTAATAAGGACAGGGTCCAATATTGGGCTCGTACTACGCCCAATTTTCACCCCCCTAAAAATGGATAAAATTCGGAATTATCAGCCGATTTTGAACCTATAAACACCAAACTGTAGATTTTTTGCACTCTAAAACGTTGTTTTTTGGTGTTTTTCTGTGTCTGTAGTCATTCTTTCAGAATATTCAGTTTTCAAAACCCATGTTTTTTGACATTTTTCGCATCAACTTCCAGAATTTTTTTTTTCGAAATGACTTCAAGCTTGAGGTAATGCTTATGGACCAATTACCTGCAAAGTCACGAAGTAACTTTTTCGAAGTTTTTTGAGTTTTGTGCCAGCGTTCGTAAAATTTTAAACCCCTTTTTTTTTTTTTTTAAATGAAACATTCGATAATTTTTTATTCTTCGTTTAGGCGAAGTGGAATGAAAATTTTAGGGCATATATAATCGAGAGAGATGCACATTTTTTACTTAAATAATTTCTTTGTATATGCATTAGCTTTAGATTTGTTCTTGGAACAAATTTAAAAAAAAAATTTTTTTTGGAAATTTTTAAAAAATTTTCTTTTGAGTATACAAAAAAATTATCTAAGTAAAAAAGATGCATCTCCACGTTTATACAAGCCCTAAAAATTTGATGTTGATCGGATGAGTAGAAAATTAATATATCAATTTTTCACTTTCCGAAAATTCAAACGTTTGAAAAAGTGAAATATTGAGATGCATTTTTTTTCTACCTGTCCGATCAACATCAAATTTTCAGGGCTTGTATAGTCGGATGAACGCATTTTTTTATTAGATAATGTTTTTGTATACTCAAAAGAATTGTTAAAACAAAATCAAATTTTTTTTTTGAAAATTTGTTCCAAAAACAAATCCAAACTATAGAGAATACAAAAAATTATCTAAGTGACCAAATGTGCATGCTCTGCTGACTAAATAGGCCTGAAATTTTAATCCACTTCGCTCTGAACAGGAAAATAAATTATCGCAATTTTTTCATTTTAAACTCCCAAGAAGTGGGTTTTGAAAATTGACCAACGCTGAGCACAAAAACTTAAAAATGCGAAAAGGTACTTCGTGACTTTTGTAGATAAATGGACCCTCTATGCTATTTTCAAGTTTGAAGGCTGATAATTCCGAATTTTATGTTCCATTTTTAAGGGGTGGACAATTGGGCACTGAACCTTAATAAATAGTTGAACCTCCTTTAAAAAGAGAAGTTTGACTGCGTTCGACGGCAACTAAATGATGAAATATTTAATAAATTGAAAAATATATTTTCGAACTTTTTAAAAATTTATAAAAGGCAAGCTTAAGAATAAAAATTCAATTTTATAGCAGTTAAAGGTTAATAGTTATTATTTAATATATATTATATATATATATATATATAGTATATATATATATATATATATATATATATATTATATATATATATATATATAGTATATAATATATTATATATATAATATATATATATATATATTGGGCGTCCGCCAGCTTCCAAGCTAGGGGGGCAGCTTAAAAACGTGTAAGCTGCATATATATATATATATATATATATATATATATATATTATATATATATATATATATATATATATATATATATATATATTTATAATATATTATATAATATATATATATATATATATATATATAAAAGAAGACACAATAGTAGAAACATTTTTATGGATAATTAAATGATTAATATTTAAAAATAAAATATTTTATTAAAACAATAGAATGTCAAATACAATATGCAATGATGGAAAATTCACAATATAGAGCAGTTGCAAAATTGATATTAAAAAAGTAATTTCCTTGGGTTTAACCCTCGCGCGTACGGATCCGTTTTGCATACGCGCACGTACGGTGTGGGCAAAATCTGCCCACACTATATTTTACGGTGAATTTCTTAAATTTGACAACTAATTTCATATAGATAATGTGTACTGGACCTTTTGCAGTTGATCTAGCCAGTTTTTGTTACTTAATGTTTATTATTATTATTTTTATTATTATTTGAAAAATGGGTGTTTTTTTCTTGTGTTATTTCCAATGACAATCATAGGATTGGCTGTAACAAAAAAACTATACAGCGAAATCTCTTCAAATTTGATAGATATATTCCTAGATTAGTGCTAAAAACAATACTTTAGCTACTTATGTTTATTATTTATTATTATTTAAAAAATTTATAAGGGTCACGCGCGCGTACGGTGTGGGCAAATTTTGCCACATTCTTGTATAATCCCGAATAACTTCGTTAGTTTTACATATTTTTTTACCCAAATTTAAGAGGTCTTTTCACATGTTTTGAGGAATACCTGGAAGGAAAAAAAAATTGAAAAAAAAAAATTTGAAAATTTGGTATTTGGGTGTCGCGGGGGTTCCTCCGCCCCTCCCCTACGGGGTATGGAAAACGTTCCCCCCTGTGTTCCCCGTCGGCTCGAGCCCCCTACATTGCCGTGTAATACCTTTTACAAAATAATATTATATATATATATATATATATTATATATATATTTATACATATGTAATATATATATATTAATAATATATATATATATATTTTATATATAATATAATATATATATATATAATATATAATATATATATATAAATATATATTATATATTATTATATATATATATATATATATATTATATATATATATATATAATATATATATATATTATTATATATATAATATATATGATATATATATATATATCCGCCAGCTCGAGCTCCCTAAAAAAAAATAGGATTTTTTTTATTTATTTTTTTTTACATTTTCCTAACTAAAATTTTACAAGGATTCCAAAAATGTATTCCTTTTCCCTGTAGCTATTGCAGTTTTTTTTTAGATATTATTTTTTTTTTTTTTTTTTTATTTTTTTTTAACTAAATTTTACCAAAATTCCAATAATGTGGACCCTTAAGTGTAGAAAACCATTCGTAGTTTTTTGAGAATATGGATTGTGGCTCTTCTAGAGGCTGGCCTATATATATATATATATATATATATATATATATATATATTATGCAAAAGTAGGCGAGGCCTAATTAAGAAGTCTTGGATCTAGTATAGCGAATTAACGATACTACCAATTTTAACTAAACGTTAAAAGAGTATAGAAAAATTACACAAACTGACCTTCCTTTTGATATATTATAGCTTGTTCCCTTTAGTACGTAGGAAATGAAGCCATATGATGTAGGGCTGTACTCTAAAACTCTCTGCATCGCAAGAAAGAGTGGTGTTGCTTTTGAGAAGAGAGTAAACAATTCTTGGGGGGCAGCTGCCCCCCCTGGCGACGCCCATGTAATATATTATATAGTAAAATAGATATACGAAATCGAAGTTCAAAATTGGAATTGCTCCCACTCCGAAACCTTCAATAATTTCATGAATGAATTTTTGAACTGTGAAGATTTTAAATTTTGATATTAGTAAAATCTAAAGGTAATGTTTTATAAGGAGAAATAATAATAATAATAATAATAATAATAATAATAATAATAATAATAATAATAATAATAATAATAATAATAATAATAATAATAATAATAATAATAATAATAATAATAATAATAATAATAATAAAAATAAAAATAAAAATATAATAATAATTATAATAAAAAAAAGAGTAATATTGGTTTTAATTATAAAAATAATGTAAGATAATATCAATAATAATAATAATTAATAATAATAATAATAATAATAATAATAATAATAATAATAATAATAATAATAATAATAATAATAATAATAATAATAATAATAATAATTTCCTGTAATGTTGTTTGATAGTATAGTATTACAATGTTTCTATTCAAAACAAATCAAAATAAAGTAAATATTAATTTTTTACTTTTTAAAACATTTCGTTACTCTAAATTCAGAGGTAAAAGAGCCACCAATACCCACTTGATATATATATATATATATATATATATATATATATATATATATATATTATATATATATATATATATATATATATATATATATATATATATATATATATATATATATATATATATATATATATATATATATATATATATATATAGGTGTGCGCATTCACTTCTGGTAGGAAATGGCCTTAAAACTCAATTCAAATTTTTGCCACTGATGTTCAACTTATCGAGCACGAAAGATACAAAGTGCTTTGACGGATCAGTTGTTTTATTTATTATTTATTTAATATGCGCCACTCTTAGTCTCTTAACATTTTAATTTCATGAGTCTCTGTTTTTTCAGTAATTATTAGCTTTGCTCATTATAAACCTTCAAAATTTACACTGATAAGGTGTTTTCATAAAATCCTTTTCACGGATTTTCTTAAAGGTTAGTGGAAATCCGGTTTTTCTTACATACATTATAAAGATAAAATTATTTATGTATATATTCTACTGGTTTATATGTATGTTTTACAGTCTGCTCAATTCGTAATAACATCATCTTCGACCTTCTGAAAATCAACCCCTTTCGTGCAAAGGGTAAGTAATTGATAAATAAAAGCGAATTATTTATTACAATATTAACAATATTACAATAAATAATAATGAATCATAATGCAATGCTATAGTAAATAAATTAACATTTTTCTTATTTTCGTTTTAGGTTTTGATCTTTGGATTATTTTGATCTCTTGACGATTATAGTTTTTGATCTCGGACTATAGTTTCTAATTTCGGATTATTCCTATTCTTGGA
>JABUQX010003610.1:42500-45844 GCA_015478945.1 Trachelipus rathkii | reverse complement strand
GAACCACCCTTTAAATTTAACGGAAAATAATAAACAAAACAATCAGCAAACTCTATAGTGAAAAACAGGACAATACGAATAATAACTCTGAAGCATTAATTTTTTTTTTTTAAACTTCCAATGCAAAGACTTGATAAAGAGGAAAAATGTCTACGCGGCAATTAACTAATAAAACACCCAACATCTAATAACTACAAGTAACACAAAATGCACAAGAATATAACATACCACAAAAAGAGACTTTCTTCCTGCCTATCTCTACTAGGATACCCTTTCAGTTATCCATGTTCGTGTAACCATTACATGTCCGAGTCTGACTGTACGTCGACGATATGTTGTTAAACCGTAATAGATTACAGATAGGGCATAGCCAACACCGCTTAAACTAGTAAATTACGAACATTTATTACTGACATAACAAAACAAATATAAACTGATATCTCACAGCATTCAAATTTTACACTCCCTCATGCGAAGCTCAAAACTGAAAATTAGCTGAGGCTTACTACATAAAACAATTAAAACCAGACATTAACATAAAGTCCAACGTATTGTCACTTAAATTAAATATAATTGAATACTAAAATCTAAAATTCTAATTTTAATTTTTAATTTTTTCAAATCTTTTATTATATAGATTCAATGTCAAATGTTAGTATCGAAAACTCTGAAGTGTCCGACGTTTACTGACGAAACCGGTCAGAAACTAATAATTTAAATATGCCTCTTACTTTCTTTTTTGCAAACTATTTTCTAGACTAGTCATTATAAGAAAATTAAATGAAATCGAAGAATTATTCTAAGAATTGGAAGTTAAAATGTAAAACTATGTTAAAAGACAAAAAGCTGACCTAGTAATTTCTAAATAATAATAATAAATAATAATAATATAATAATAATAATAATAATATAATATAAATAATAATTAATAATAAATAATAATAATAATAATAATAATATATAATAATATAATAATAATAATACTAATATATTTATCATAATAAAATAATAATAATAATAATAATGAATATAAATAATATAAAATAATAATAATAATATATAGTATAAAGCTGGAATCAATAATTATGAACAAAATAATAATAATAATAATAATAATAATAATAATAATAATAATAATAATAATAATAATAATAATAATAATAATAATAATAATAATAATAATAATAATAATATATAATAATATAATAATAATAATATAATAATAATAATAATATAATAATATAATAATCAATAATAATTAATTCATTGTATAATATTAAATAATAATAAGAATAATCATCATAATAATAATAATAATAATAATAATAATAATAATAATAATAATAATAATAAAAATAATAATAATAGTAAATAATTTATGATGTTGATATATTAAAAGCAAGATAAAAATATAGTTCATGTAACAAATTTAATATTAGAGCATTGTTTCATATATCAAATCATATCCATGAGAGAATATTTGGCGAGGTCATATTTTCCCATTCGAAGAAGATAAGTTTTTTGAAAACATTTTTTTTTTTGTGTCTATTTGTTAGTTCTCAGTTCGTGTTTATGTTTCTTCGTGGTAAAGGTTTACTAAGTTGAAGTTTAATTTCTTTAAAATTAGTAAGATATTTTTGTTTTTATTAATTTAATGTTAAATTATCAAATTATCAATTATTGCTTTTTTTTTATTCAATTTCAAGGTATTTGTTTTTTTTTTCTCTCTTTACTTAATGTTACGTTATCAATTATTATGTTTATGGTTGTTATAATTTTTGTTTTTTTTAAAAATTATTTTGATAAGGTAAGAAAAGCTTCAAATATTACTTCTAATTAAAAAAGTTTTAATGTTCAAAATTTTAAGTTTTATTTATTATTATTATTATTATATTATATTATTATTATTATTATTATTATTATTATTATTATTATTATTATTATTATTATTATTATTATTATTATTATTATTATTTATGGAAAATATTTATTTTTGGTTAGTGTTTATTAACCTATTGATTTAAATCCCAGCTTCAGTATTTTACTAAATATTTTGAGTTAGTGTCGATTTACAAAGAAAAATCGCAACTAATTTTTCTCTTTACTTTAACAATCATATCACTATTTAGTATAAGAAATTTACGATAATTAAAGTTAAAATTTTTGTCAAGGAATTAAAAATAAAGATTTTTAACCTTTCGTGATTCTATGATGTAACAATATATGAATGTTTTCTGTTTTAAGATGATACCGTTACAAAGTAAATGTTTTATATGTTAAGTGGTTGGTATTCCTATATCAGAGGCGACTCCTATACTTGCTCAGCAAGAGTTATCATTATAGAAACCACCGACATTCTACAAATTTCATATAGTAACGATAAAATTCTTATTTTTTTGCGAAAATTGGTCATATGAAAGAAAATATTACATAATACATATAAAAGATCATGTAAAATTTAAAAAAAAAACTGTGAGAATCATCGCCATTGAATAATGGTATTTTTCAATCAATTATAAAAGGTGACTGCTAGTGCTTCTCCGAAAAAGCGGAGAGAAAATTTTAAGACACATTCGTAAATTTAATTTTTTATAAGTTTTTTTTTCTAGGAATCTAAGAAAACACTCGTTATGCACATTTCAAAAACCAAAAATTAATAATATTTAAATTTAAATACCTGAATTTAGCCTATAAAATTAGTTATGTTGTTGCCTTTGGCTTCTCTTTGATACATTTTCATTTTTCCAACAGCATGAACGTTTGCCATTTCCTAAATGTAAATTTTAATTTACAATTTTATTTACAATTTACATTACAATTTGTATATTTACAATTTGCTATTCGTTGTGAACATTTATATAGTGATTTATATTATGGTGCAAAATCAGCAACCCAAAGAATTTGCTGTAAGCCAGCGACTGGATTTTATGTATAAATAAGGTGAGTCTTTAAGCCTTTATTGTAAAACGTCTCTCTCTCTCTCTCACTCTCTTCTCTCTCTCGTTCTCTCTATATATATATATATATATATATATATTAATATATTATATATACTATATATATATATAATATATAATTATAATATATATATATATATATTTTATATAATATATATTACAGTTTCATAACACTCACGGGCAAAGCTCTATTCAAGGAGGGGGTGTTGCCCAACGCCTCAGAAGTTCACACATAACGCAAATTACGCAGATGAGCCCAGAGACGCAAACTTTGAAGTGAGGGAGATTAATTTCCACCAGGAAACACAGAAGATGGAAGGAATTCCACAAAAACAGAGGTGGCAGAAAGAAGGAAGCACGCAGCAAACCTAGCCTCGGAGTTTACCA
>JABUQX010003610.1:30000-32500 GCA_015478945.1 Trachelipus rathkii | reverse complement strand
CTAACCAATCAGCATGTAGTTCTTAAGCCGGCGGCGCTATAGCCACAAGCCGGAGAAAGAATGACAGTTCAACCAAGAGATTCGTGCTGATAGGTCGCCAAGGGCCTAGCCCTTCGGCGGCCCATTTTATATAAATTTTATAAAAAGTGATCATTTGTAGAGTTTCTTATTAAAGAAACAAAATTGATCTTGATAGATATAAGTAAAATATAAATAAAAGAATGGTGAGAGATCTAGCAGGATTTATGTAGCCAATGCTTCCCCCCTGCCAATCGTTCAGAAATTGTATAATAGATGGAATCAAATAATAAGTGTTATTTGTGTATTGTTGATAACGTGTCCATTGATTTTATAACATAAAGAAATTATAATATATATGTGACCAAAAGAAAAATGGATGTTAATAAATAATTATAATCATACTTATTTAATAATATGTACACTGGGTGATTGAATTGATTGTGTCATTGGCAATTAATATATATGAGGTCTGTCTAAGAAATATCCGACGGGAAATAGATTTTACCAACACACTTAGTTCAACGAGTTTACTCACCATTGATTGAAGCCTCACTGAAGGTCTCTTTCGAATGATCCTCAACTCTTGTGTCGCGTTGCTCTTATTGTCGTTTTGGCTGTTGAAGCGGGTGCCTTTCATTGGAGATTTGAGCTTCGGGAATAGCCAGAAACAGTGCGGAGCCATATCCGGAGAGTAAGGAACCTTGCGAACGATTGAAATACCTTACTTTAGAAATAATGGATTTGAAGCGACTAATGAGCTGGGGCGTTATCGTGATGCAGATCCCATCCGTTATTAACGAGAAATGCATCACAGGGAGGACGGAGGACGGAATCAGAAATATTCTTTGTAACCGTTTTTGTCCTTCCAGGTGCGCTCATATCTAGATGCCACGATGCCAACGCACGCAATCGAAGAAAACCATCAGCTCTTACTCTTGTTTTATTGCTCCACACTTTCATGATTTCTTAGTCTCGGCGAGGTTAGATGCTTCCACTGTGATGACTGGACTTGGTTCTAGGTGTACCCATATATCCAAATTTCATCAGTTATCACAGTATTGAGGAACTCTTTATCCTTTTTGACTGATTCTAGCATGTCTTGTGCGACGTCAAGTCTGACTTCTCTTTAATTCCATCGAAATAAGTTTTTGGCACAAAATTTGGCAGTCACCTTTATCCTAAAAAATCGCGTAAAATTCATGAACAAAATCTTGGCTGATACCGATGTCATCACGCAATTTCCCCTCACTGTTAATACGGCAACCTGGAACTTAGCATGGACGTCACTTCTCAATTGTTTCATCATTCTGCTAAGGTCGCGGCCTTCCTGAACGATGATCACTCTCGATATATCTCATTTTTAAACTTGTTGTACCGTATTTTAATTTGGTTAACCCCCATCTGCATCATCAACCAAAAGCCTGTTGATACTTGCGATTGTTTCCGCCTGCTATCATCACTTCTGGCAAAATTTGTGAGCATTTTGCCTCAACACTTTCCGCTGCATCGTGCTCAACATAAAACTTTGACATTCACAACACAATATTGACCCTCACTACGGCATCGGCCTGCTCTGCGACTGAGTGTACTAGAAAAGCCTAAATTCAACACCTGCGCGCCTAAAATGTTCCCTACAGCCTTTCATTTCAGTGATGAATAAAAGTTTACCCTTTGGATGAACTAGGAAAAAAGATTTTTATATAATAATAATAATAATAATAATAATAATAATAAATAATAATAATACTAATAATAATAATAATAATAATTAATAATATAATAATTAATATGCAAAAGTAATAATAAAAGGAGTAAGGTATTAGCGTATTACAGTATTTGTAAATATTTATATGTGTGTGTATGTTTAAATATGTGCAGGGCAATGATATGAGCATATTGAAAATTCTTACGTTATACATTAAGCTCACAGAAAATAGAACTTATTTTTATTTTCAAAAGAAAAGTAATAAATTTATAGATTTATATTGATTTTCGTAATAAATTACTCGTATAGATTTGAATAAGTTTAGAAGAAAATTTAGATTTAAGAGACAAAATGTTAAAAGCTGTATAATTCAGGAAAACTGTTCTTTCAAAATTAAAGTTATTTTTAAAATGCGGTCAATTTAGTAAGAGTGTATGGAATTAGCATCAGAGGTATAATGTCCAACTTGAAAGCATCTTTTTTCCTTAGTCAGCATCTCCGGAACATCTGTTGCCAGAGAAATTGAAGATATTAAATCAGACAGAGTATTTGAGATCAGACGTAGAGTATTTGACATCAGACATAGATTATTCTCTCACAGATTGTGAATCCAAATTTGTTTTCTACTCCATTGCTGTAAATAAAATCTTATGACTGATATATCGCACTGATTGGCTGTTTTTATGTACTGTATGTAATTGATGATAATTTATAAGATTTTTGAAAGTTAGTGACTCTGCTATCCATGAAAGGAACTGCAAACAAGGGGTGACG
>JABUQX010003610.1:10000-25000 GCA_015478945.1 Trachelipus rathkii | reverse complement strand
TCTATGAGAACCGAGCGCGGTGGAGGGGTTCCATCCAGAACAGCTGACAAGCGTTCTACGCTTATCAGGAGTCTGGTGAGAAGAAAGGTGAGAAGTGAGATTAAGATATTATATTCCTTTAGAAATGTTCGTTCTACTCTGATTTAAAAAAGTATAAATTTCTATGCTATCGAGCGGACGAATTATTCGTCATAGTGTTTTATATAATCAATATAAGGGATACGGGGTCATCTATCCTACCTTCCTTTTGCAATCGAAAATATCTGGAACTTTTTGTCACTTCCCGTAAATTCGTACGAAATGTATGATAAAGTACAAGAAGTCCTGCCTATGGCAATTTGTTTTGTTTGAAATGATGGTAACGAATGGTGTTCCGTTATTAATATATTAACTCTTCATATAACTTTTTTGATGTGATATTTATTCTTTATATAATTATAAATAACTGAAATATATGCATATGGAGTAAGGAGATTTTTATGTTTTAAAAAGAAAAAAAAAATCTTTAAAACAACTTATCTTAAAAAACAACAGCTATTTTAAAAATTCTTGTATGCCTAAATTAAAATAATTTTTAAATTACATCCAAAGAAACATGACTCCTCAAATACTCATTTGGAATGTGCTTTAAAATTAAGTCTATTTGGTAAATATAATATAGATCAAGCTTTGAGTCAAGCTCATATAATACACATAAAGAAACATTATTTTATTCGAGATTACAGGAAATTATACTTTTCATACAAATAAATAAGGTACGTATTATAATTATTAAAATACGTTTTCGTCGTTTTATTATATATATATATAATTTATATATATATATATATATATATATATATATATATATATATATATATTATATATATATATATATAATTATTATATATATATATATATAATATATATATATATATATATATATAAATATATAATATATATATATATATATATATTATATATATATATATATATATATAAAATATATATATTATATATATATATTATATATAATATATATATATATATATATATATATATATATATATATATATATATATATATATATATATATATTATATATATATATATATTATACTAAGAAATATATATATAAGTACCCAGAAGAAGGCACTTAGTATGGTGGTGATACCACAGGAGTTCCACGGATGCACAGAGGAAACTTCTCAACGCTTCTTCGCCACCCCACCCGCATCCTGATGCGAGGTCACTGCAGCGACGATGCGCCGCCGCCCTTTCCAGAGGAATCCGAGGATATAATTTGGACACTCATTCTGGTACTCCACCCTTTTTCTTCCCTGGAGCATACTTCCCGGCATATAGCCTCAGCCCTTCTTACTAAAAGCCTGGGACATAGAAGAAAATCCGGGACCTGGAATCTACTTGTGCCCCATTTGCAATAAAATAATAGAAAATTTTGCATGCACTGATATACAAATCTGGAATCTACTTGCCCCCATTTGCAACAAAATAGTGAGAAGAAATTCAATCCAGTGCAGAAGATGTGATCAGTGGATCCATAAACACTGCTCACCTTTCACAACACTTCCGCCTCTTACACACAACTGGATCTGTCAAGTATGCACTCCACCCACAATAATCAATAGCTCAATAACAAACAAACAAACTCATAGCATAAACATACTACAAATTAACATAAACGGATTACATAATAAAAACAAAGAAATTGAAATCTTTCTAAAACATAACATACACATAAGCACACCTACCCGAAAGCCACCCAGAACCAAAATTTTATGGATACGACTCAATTTATACACCACAAGTCCCTAAAAATCATACTCTACTAACTCTTATTCATAACTCACTACCATACACAAACACCACCTCACTCACAACAGCATCACTTAACGACAACACCTCAAAAATACAATCCTTCACCAATGATCAATTATTAACCTTTATATCCCTCATCACACTCACCTCACTGCCCCCAGATATTACACACCAAATCTAAACACAACACATCACAAATCTTCCAAAACCTCCTAATGGGAGGAATTTCAATGCCCACCCATCTACATGCGTACAAGACAAAACGAAAACCATAAAGGATACCCACCTGATATCAAATCTAATATCTACCTAACAATCACTCAACAATAGAAATTTCCGACACCAAGAATTCCATTCCAAACTAACCAATCAAACACATCCCCAGATCTAACATTTTGTTCCACCAAAATCTGCACACAAGAACTCCAATGGCAAAACACAAACAGAAATACAACTCCCGCACGCATCTCCCCATACAAATTATAAAATAACAAAACTAACCACCTTTCAAGAAACACACATACAAACTATAAAACAAGCAGACTGGACAAATTCTCTGAACTCATGAAACAAATACAATCTATAATCATTCCAATCCTCAACACTAAATTACCACTATCCCAAAACTTACTTCAACTAAATTCAAAAAGCAGCTAACTAAAACATACCTCGGAATACCTCAAAAAATACAATCCAACACTAACACCTGAAATCTCAAACCTGATAAAAACTAGTCGCAACTTAATTAAAAATCAGCAACAGCAAACACAACAAACAATAACCCAAATTAGTAATTTAAACACACAAATTACAAACTTAACCAAAGCACACACCTCATGACAATTTCAACCATTTTACACAAACACCTTCAGAACACCAAACAACAATAGAATGTGGAACAAATAAAAATCCTGAAAAATGCGAAAAAACTAGCTAATCTCTCACACATAAATCCATAAAAAATCCAAACTCTCAGCTACAACGACAAAAACAACAACGCAAACTCTCGCTAACACATTTGGCAAAAAAAAGTCTCAAACCTACCCCTACCCAATCAAAACGGAAAATAATCAATCCTTAAGAAGATAAAATAATCACGACCAAACAATAAAAATAACACCAAATGACATAAAAACATCAATAAAAACTCTTAAAAACTCACAAGCTCAAAATATACACCTTAAAATAAGGTAATACCGCACTAACCCATTTAGCACACATATACAACTGTTCCATTAAACAAAATTTTATTTTCCTACAACTGGAAAAGAGCAATTCATTCATCCAAAACTAAATACAAGGAAAAGACCTCAACCTTCTCCTACTCGTCCAATCTCTGAAATGTTAAACTACTGGAAAGAAGCTCATACTAACATAATAAAACCACACCACCATCCTCAAACAACATTCCAACACGGGTTTGGTTTCCATGACAAACCACTCAACCACACTGCTCTCCACAAACACCATTCAACACAATAATAAATAGCTTAATCTCACACACACACACACAAAAAAACACTACTTGTATCAATCGACATAAACAAAACCTTTGATACAGTCCCAAGACAAAATCTAATCCACAAAATAATACAATCAAACTATCCCACTAATTAAAGAAATGGGTTCCCAACTTCATATCAGGGAGAACAGCCAAATAGAGATAAACAACAAGAAATCACGTAGAGTATATATAAAAATGGCGTACCTCAAAGAGCAATCCTGTCCCCTACCTTAACTTATTCACAGCCAACCTACCAAAACCACATAACACTCACACAAATATAACAACTACGCAGAATGACATTACCATAACCATACAAACACCAAGAAACCGTAGACCACAAACATTCTTCTGACTTAACAATACATCAACCAAAATTCAAAACTTGGCTAATTTTTTCGTACATGCGCTCGTGATCGCTATAATTATTAATCCTATACCGCTGAAGTTTCTGTAAATTTAACGCGAAATCTTTTTAAACAATATTGCTATCAGAATAAACAAAACATCCAAAATTCTTGGAGTAACACTGGACACACACCTAATCTTCACAAAACACATTGAAAACATAACAGCATCAGCAAATAGAACTAAACATATTAAGAAAACCATAGCTAGCGCTGACATTAAACAACAATAAACAAATATCTATCACCATCTACAAGCAATACATCCGTCCAACATTAAATTACGCGTCACCTATATGGCACTCATTATTAACCAAGGGAAACATGAGAAAACTTCAAACCACCCAAAACAAGGCACTTAGAATTATAACAGGTTGCACAACTACAACTCCACAACAACACTTACATGAAGAAACAAAATATTACCCATAGATAAACATTTAGAAATTATAGGCACACATAGTTCTACGCTAAAACACAAATACCTCAACACCCATGGCCACACTGCACTTTCCAACCCTACTAACACAGGTTAAAACAACCTCCATCTTCCCCAGCCTTATTAAACAAACAAATTCTAAACAACATCCGGCCCCCACAGGGCAACACCTCTTTTACAAAACAAATACACACACACACATAACCGAAAATTATTTAAGAAACCGTCAACCAAACAATATACTAAATGAACATCAACCAGAAATTGCATCTGAATTCGACTCTCTTCCTCTAACAGTCAACATCTTTGGCCAAACTAAGATGTGGCCACAACCACCCAAACCTGCAATATTACAAATACAAGTTTAAACTCCCAGACATGTCCAAATATCTGCACAAAATGCAACAAGGCCCCCGGAGATTGTGTCTTCACTTCCTCCTAGCAGTGGTCCAACGTAATCATCGTCCCAGCCGCAATCGGGACATAACAAATTGTTGGATGCGATCTTGGAGGAGGCGACAATCAAGCGTCGGAGTATCTTCGCGAGGTGTGGCGCTCTGAAGAGAGGGTGGCCATGGGGGGCGAGAAAGTAAGGAAAGTAAAAGTATATATATATATATATTTTATATATACAGATATATATATACTATATATATATATATATATCATATATATATATATATATATATATATATATATTATATATATATTATATATATATATATATATATATATATATATATATAGTAGTTACGGAACAGTTTGAGCGCTACCATCCTTTTCGATATGAAGGACTAGAGGTATTTGCTTCAAACTTGGAATATAATCTATATATGGGTTAAGCTCGAAACAGGGTAAATTTCAAGTCTCTAGGATGTATATAGAGGGGGGTCGCCCCCGAGGGTCGACGTGAATATTGCGCTTACGCCCTTGGTTGCGGGATCTGGCGAGAAGAGAGAATAGGCCTAAATCGCAACATGAGGTCAGACTAGACCTTCGGTCTTCTGTACCGACAGACACAGACCGAAGGTCTTGTTTTTGTCTGTTTTGTTTGTTTGTCTGTTTGTAATTATTTTATTATTAATTATTTGATTATTATTATTATTATTATTTATTATTATTATTATTATTATTATTATTATTATTATTATTATTATTATTATTATTATTATTATTATTATTATTTTATTAGTTTATAGAAGTGATCCCTTCGGGATCACTTCTGAGTTTTTTTTTAAGTCCTTCTCGTGTCATTCCCAGCGACTCCGCGTCCGCACTGCATTGCCTCGCACCGCACCGCATCCGCATCCGCATGCTCGTTCGCACTCACGCTCTGGCTATGAGTTGAGACAATGGTATCTCTGTCACAACTTGGTACCCGTTTTGGGATCACGTAACCTTCGTCGTAGACGAAAAGTTACGCCCCCCCAAGGGCCCCCAACCAGAGAACCCCCCCCCATTAAAAAATCGAGTGTTCTAGAAGGCTGAAATTTGAATGAGAGATTCAAGTGTAATTCTAGAAAGAATTGTATAAGGAATCTGATGAGGTTGGCTCCGGCATCCGGTGCGGGAGCCGCCACTGCGGTTCCGAGTTCATAACATTCGTATAACAACAATATCTGGTGTCTTTATATATGTTACTGGGTCTGTAGATTTCAAAAATAAAGGTTTCAGAACCACCATCAAGAAAAAATAAAAATAAAAATAAATAATACAATAATAAAATTTCTTATTCTTTGTTTATAGCTTTACAATGAGTTTTTACATACCCTAAATCAGTAAATCAGTAAATCAAACCACCATCCAGCCACCATCCCGCCACCCTCCTGTCCAGTTGTGATCTATTGATCTATTGATCTATTGATCTATTGATCTATTGATTCCAGGTCATATTTTTACTAAAATTGTAACGTTTTTACATACCCCAAATAGTAAAATAGTAAATAAACACCATCCAACCACCATCCCTCCACCCTCCTGGCCATCCATGATCTATTGATCTATTGATCTTATCGATTCAAGTCACATTTCGAGTATATTTTGGATAAACATAACATAAAACAAAGTTCTTTATATACAAGATCAATCAATATATGCTGACGTAACAAAGTTTCCACATTAATAAAGCTTACTTAGCATCATCTGAACTATGAATATAACACACAACGACAAACCTAACACATTTTAAACAGGAATAAATGGTTAACGTTAACAAAGTTTCACACTTAACAACAGTAAAGTAACAAACATAATATCCAAAAAACGTAACTTATTTACACTTTGTCAAGCATGTTCTCTAACATATCATTGTTAATTTACATTAACATGGTAATTATTTAAACAAAACTTTAACCATAAGCATTGTGTAATTATTCAATACAGACCAAGGCGAAAGTATGCTTAACGTGACAAAGTTTTTCAACACTAATTAAATGGCCAACATAGCAATTACCGAGAACTAAGAATATAATGTACAAAGACAAACTTAACATCTTATACCCCGAATAAACTGCTAACATTAACAAAGATCCACACTTATACACCAGTAAAAATGATAACAATGCGGTGCAAGCGCTTAACCTATTCATACTTTAGATCGAAGACATTATATCCAACATGACTTTATTTAATTTTACATTAACATAGTAAATTTAACAAAAAATTTCATAACCTTAACTAACCATCATAATACCTAACTGATAAAACGACAAACAAAGTAAAGTTTTACCCTCTGTAAAGCTAACTATGAAATAACATACTTAACACACAACAACCCAGACGAATAAACAGCCATCATTAACAACTTAGTCATAAATCGAACATACGAGGGAAGTAAAACAGGTTTTCATTTTTTATAACATATAATTTTCATTGAAAGAGCGTTATATAAAAGAAAATAAAAACATTATAAATACATAAAAACATGTTTATTTTAATATATATTAATTTAAACTAATCAGAGAACATAGGATTCAAGTTGGGTAAGCTCTTATATCTCTCTAAAGATTCAACATTCCTTTGAAAGCGAATGTAAGTATAATGCCTTCAGCAACATAACCTTTTTCGGCGTAATGACGATTACAGCACACTCATTTTCTCATACAAGAAGAGATAAACCTATCTCCAAGCTGATAAGTTATTTAACGCACTCCTGTAACACTGAATTATCACGGGAAACCATTGTTTCCGTGTAAATATCAGTAGATTCACACCATGTGCTATATGTATTAAGTCCTTCAAGTATGTCAACATCGTTAAAGTGCCTTTTTTAATTTCGTTTTTTATTTTATAGGCAATGCTGTCAATATTGTCAGAATGTTCGAACTGTGAAACTATACACGTACGCATTAAGGGTCCACACAATGATGCGTTCCAGTAGTTGCCGTACAATGCAAGGTTTTTTAATACCTGTCACATCATGAACGAGAACACATACGTCTATTCTATTATATACCTCTCCCACCTGTCCACCGTCTGATAGAATATTCACTACTCGTCGATCCACCGGATAACACATACTTATCCTCTAGCCATGCTGCTGCGCGATGTCGAAAATCTTGATGAATCCAGCAGCACAAACGAATAAAGGTCTATTATTTGAACCTCTGGAAGGAATACAAGCCCAATGTATCGTATCCATCCGGTTTGACGATTAACATATAAATGACACATGCGTGGAATAACGAGCTCCTCGTGGGAAGATATCTAACAACAGGTGTAAGAGATGCGAGGAGATGTCATCGTACGCAGTACAGGAAAAAATGTCCTATCTGACTGGAAATCGTATGCGTAACAACCCTTATAGGTATTGAGATTCTTTCTTCCCAATCAGAAGAAAGTAAACACGAATACGACCACGAACGAACCATATCAGTTCAAAGGGTATATATTCTCGTTAGACAACAACACAACAACAACAACAAACAAACAACACAACAACAACAACAACAATACATAGTACAAAAATAAGTTCTTTATATACCACCACGAATATATGCTAACGTAACATTGTTTTCACATTAATAAAGCTAACATAGCATTACCAGACTAAGAATATAATGGTACACAATAACGGAAATCTAACTACCTTACGCAAGAACCTAAACACTTAAAACATTACACAAGTTCCATACTTTAACAGCAGTAAAAGTTATCCTAGCACCCGCGTACAAAACGTAACTATTTTCACACTTTTTCATAAGCATAATCTCTAAACATATCAATGTTAATTTTACATTAACAACTGATTTTACGCAACATTTAGAGTATCAATTAGGATAAACATCGCACACATGAGTTTCTTTAAATACTACCTCGAAATTGCTACATACAACACGGTTTTCCATATTAAATAAAGCTAACAACATCATATGAAGCTATAGAAAATAATGTAACAACGAAACTAACACAACTTAAGCACGAATAAAGTTTAACATTAACAAAGTCCACACTTAACACCTGTAAAGTAACTAACATTGC
Organism: Trachelipus rathkii; assembly: GCA_015478945.1. Lineage (NCBI taxonomy): Eukaryota > Metazoa > Arthropoda > Malacostraca > Isopoda > Trachelipodidae > Trachelipus > Trachelipus rathkii. Next base: position 16,353 of record JABUQX010003610.1, on the reverse strand, counting down.
AATACAAAACGTAAACCTATTCATACTTTTTTCCAAGCATATCTCTAAGCATATTAACGTTAAATTTTACATTGACATCAGATTATTTAATCAAGGATTTTATCATAATCTGGTCCAATTATCATTCAGACCAACGAATAACTGTAAACATAAACTAAGTTTTTATCCAAACATAAACACAAAAATAAGTTTCTTTATATACTGAACATACGAATCATATTGCTAACGGTAACAACGTTTTACAATTAATGAATAACTAAACATAACATGAACCTATAACTAAGAATATATATGTACAGACGACAAAACCTAACACACCATACGTACGAATAAACTACTAAATTAACAAAGCTTCCGCACTTAACAGCAGTAAAGTACCTACCCCGTACGAAACTGTAACCTATTCACACTTTTTCAAGCATATCTTAACATATCAATGTTAATTTTTACATTAACATCGTATATTTAACAAAAATTTAGCATTACCCTGTCTAATCTTCATACCTGACAAAGAATATAAATGCTAACGTAACAAATTTTTTAAATCACTTCGGAATATTTAACAAAAAATTCAATCACAGACTCTCGTCTATAATATCACTAATTTCCACAGCGAAGTAATTGCTATGATAACATATACAAAGTTTTAACCAAAATCATTAACAAATAAATAACAAAATTTATCCTGAATATTACTGGTGGATGACTTAAGTTCTTTGAATAATTTATTACAGTGTGATTAGGAGGCTGTAAAGAGTTTAGCTGATTTTAAAGCAGTAAATTGTGGAAATTCTATAGGTAAATTCATCCACCGCATCGTTTGTCCTGCGTGACGCCGCATACCCATCCCACTGCCTATGACTTATTGATTCAAGTTAATATTTCGAGTAATCATGTTTGTGGATTAAACGATAGGGACATAACAAGATAACGTGTGCTTTATATACTGACCTACAAATTATATGCTTAACAACAAAGTTTTAGCATTCAATAAGAGCTAACATATCATAACCGCAACTAAGAAAATAATGTACAAATGCAACCCTAACATACCTCGCGTATGAATAATTAGCTGAGATGGGCTTGAAATGATTCCCATACTTATCAAGGTAAGTGTAGCTTATTTAGGTCATCACAATAGTTCGATATGTTCCCACTGTTTCTCGCATATCAGGAACGGTAAAGCGTATCATCTAACCAAAATCCTCTTAACAAAGTGACAACTCTATCAAAGATACCATACATCTTGAACTATGAATTAACCACTATCTTCATCAAAGTGTCACTGCGTTTTCGAGATATAACATCAATTGACTAATTGAATAGAGAGTCAATAGACATTTGGAGGCAAAATTTCTAGGGCATAAACCCTAACATTGAACCGGTCATCAAAACTTACCTATGGCTACGTTTCTAACACTCATATCACGTCAGTTTAAGTCTATGTGTTAATTTATCTTACAAAAAACGTGTCATATTCATTTTCTCTAGACAAATCAGTGTTATTTTTCACCATTGTCATAGTAATATTTAACATAACGTACCTAACCTTACGAATAAACAGTTTTCATTAATCAAGATGTATCTATAATGCTAAGCTCGGGAGTTATCCTGCGCTCGGAGAGAGAAACTCCAGGGGGATGCCGCCGCCTTGAATGGTGTGAATCTTGAGAGGGCGGGATTCAGCTGCGCCGAAGGGGTGTTAAGAGCAGGTTTGGGCTCAGAACCGAAGGTGCTGAGGCCTTCCCTTCCTTCGGATGGGTATATAGTCCTGCTCTACATAACCTTCGGGGTGATCCCCCCTCTCAGATTTCACACCCTTTCAAGGCGCATCCCTTTGGGGTTTTTCTCTCGAAGTAATGTGTTGCTTTTAGATACTCTTGATTAATGAAAAACTGTTTATTCGTAAGTTAGGTACGGCTTATGTTAAAATTGACTGAATGCATATGTGAAATACACTGATTTTTTGAGAGATTGGATGAGTTTTTGTAAGACTATTGAGCTGTGTTTTACTGATATACGATGATGTGGTTTAGAAACGGGAGCCTAGGTTTAAGGTTTTTGTTGGTGTAATTGTAGGTTTGCCCTAAGAATTTTGCTGTAATGTCTATGTTTATTCAATAAGGTCAACATTGAATGTTATACTCGAAACGAGTTGACACTTGATGAGAGTGTGTTTAATTCATCAGTTAAAGATGTGGTATACTTTGGCTTAGATTGGGTCAACTTTGTTAAGGGATTTTTGTAGATGATACGGCTTTACCTGTTGCCTATATATGCGAGAAAAGTAGGAACATTATCGAATATTGTATGACCTATTACTCTTTACCTTTGTGAATGGAAGTATGGGAATTGTTCCAGGTGTTTAGCTAAATTGATTTGGCTATAACGCGATGTTATGTGTTAGGTTTTGCCTTGTTGTACATGTATAGTTTTCTAGTTGCGGTTAATGATATGTTAAGCTTTATTGATGCTATATACTTTGTGGTTAAGCATATATTTGTAGGTCAGTATAAAAGAACTTATTTTTATGTTTATGTTTATCCCAAATGGATCGTTCTCGTAAAATATCAGTACTTGAATCAAATAGATCAATAGCAGGTGGAATTGGGTATGTGTGCGGGTCTGCAGGGGGAGTGTGTGGTTTGTGATTTTTTTACTGTATTTAGCTTATCGATTTAGCGTGCCTTTTAAGATTCATAAATTCTAGTGTTTGCGGCTTTCACTGTGATATGTTATTCTAAAGAACTTAGTTTTATGTGAGAATCAGGAGTAAATGTTTGTTATATTTTGTTTGTTTTTGGTTGGTTAAAACTTTTTTTATGTTTGCAATTATTCGCTGTGGATTGTGATATTTAGACGCGAGGTTATCATGAATTTTTTGTTAAATATAGCGAAGTGTGTATGGTGTACAAATTGTTGTTACGTGTAGATTGTATTATGGTTCTTTTGTCAGTGATGGAAGATTATGACCAGGTTTATGCTAAATTTTTGTTAAATATTAGCGGATGTATATGTAAAATTAGAGAGAACAATTGATATGTTAGAGTATGGGCTTGTAGAAAAGTGGGAAATAGGTTTACGTTTCGTACGAGTGTTAAGGTACTTTACTGCTGTTAAGTGCGAAGTTTGTTAATGTTAGTAGTTATTCGTAGTATGGTGTGTTAGGTTTTGTCGTTTGTACATAATTCTTAGTTCAGGTTATGTTTTGTTAGCTTTATTATGTAAAAACGTTTTTTAGCGTTAGCATATATTCGTATGGTGTTAGTATATGTTTATCAAAGAACTTTATTTTTGTGCCATGTTTGGATAAAACTTTGTTATGTTTACAGTTATTCGTTGTCTTGTTGATAATTGGACCCAGCATTATGGATAATTGGTGCCTTGGTTAAATTTTATTGTGTCACTGTAAAATTAACGTTAATATGTTAAGAGATATGCTTGAAGAAAGTATGAATAGGTTACGTTTGTATAAATGCAATGTTAGTTACTTTACAGTGTTAAGTGTGGAACTTTGGTAATGTTAACATTTATTAGTGCGTAATTTGTGTTAAGTTTGTCGTTGTCCATATTTTTCTAGTTCATATGATGCTATGTTAGCTTTATTAATATGAAAACCTTTTTATGTTAGCATATATTCATTGGTCAGTATATAAAGAACTCATTTTGTTCTATGTTTATCCGAAATGATACTCCTAATGTTTTGCGTAATATCAGTTGTTTATGTAACATTAACATTGATGGGATGGTTAGAGATACTGCTTGAAAAAGTGTGAAATGGTTACGTTTTGTACGCTGTGCTAGGTACTTGGTGTTTAACTGCTGTTAAGTAATTGTGAACTTTGTTGAATGTTAGTTGTTTTATTCTTGCGTAAGGTATGTTAGATTTTGTTTGCCTTAGTACATTATATTCTTAGTTTCTGGGTAATGCTATGTTAGCTTTTATTAATGTGAAAACACATGTTACGTTAAGCATCATTTCGTTGGTTGGTTATATAAGAGGCTTATTTTGGTGTACTATGTTATTGTTGTTGTTGTTGTTGTTGTGTTGTGTTGTGTGTCTAACGAGAATATATACCCCTTTGAACTGATATGGTTCGTCTGTACGTCGTATTCTTGTTTACTTTCTTCTGACTTGGGTTGAAAGAAGATCTCATTAAACTAATAAGGGTTTGTTTACGCATACGATTTCCGTCGGTAGGACATTTTTTGCTGTACTGGTACGATGACATCCCCCCTCGCATCTCTACACCTGTTTGTTGATATCTTTCAACGAGGTAAAGCTCGTTAATTCCCAACGATGTGTCGATTATATTTAATCGTCAACCCGATGGTACGCTACATTGCTTGTATTCCTGCCAGATGGTGTTTCGAAATGAATAGACTCAGTGGTTAGTTCCGTTGTGCTGCTGGGACTTTTCTATCAAGATTATCGAGGCGTCGGCAGGCGGAGTCACTGGTGAGGAGGAGGAGGTAGTGCTGTTTAGTGTGCCGGGCTTGTGTCAAGCGTAGGTAGTAGGAAAGGTACTCGTATCTGAGGAGGGGTTGAGCAGTGTTGGAGAGGTTTTTATGTTTAGTATATAGTGGAGCGTTGTGTGTGTGTGCATCGGGTCATGTTGGCGTTGGGGAGTCATGTAAAAGGGGAGCCCTAGAGTCGTTGCGTAATTATTTGAGTGAAGCGTGGTCGATTGTGTGGAGCTCCTTGGCAAGTTGGCGCTACGTGTATATGGTTTCACAGTTCGAACATCTGACAAGTATTACATGCTATTTGGTCTTAAAATTAAATAAACGAATAACATGCGCACCTTATACGATTGTTGACCATACTTGAGGCTTAAAACAATATAGCAGCATGGTGTACATCTATGAATATTTACACCGAAATCATTTTGTTTTCCCCGTATAAACGTTTATCAGGAGTGCGTTAATAACTATCAGCTTGGATAAGTTTTACTTCTCTCTTGTAGTTGAGAATAATGGAGTGCTGTGTTGATATCGTTCATAGCGCCGAGAAATTTGGTTTAGGTGTTGCTTGAGGCATTTATACTTACATTCCTTGCTCAAAAGGAGATGTGTGTAATCTGGTTCAGATGAGAGATATGTTAGGGTGGTACGTCTCAACTGAAAATCCTATGTTCTCTGATTAGGATGAATTAATTAGTTTATGGATAATATAACTTTTTATGGTTGGTTTATGTTTATTTTGTATACTGTTTTTTATGTGTATTTAATATAACGCTATTTTCAATGAAATTATATGTTATAAACCAATGAAAAACTTGTTTCTATACTCTTCCCTCTGTGAGATGTTCGATTTATTGACTTTAAGTGTTTAATGAATAGGCTGTATTATTTCGTCTGGTTTGTTGTGGGTGTTAAGCATGTTAGTTTTCATAGTTGTATGCGGCTTTTAGTAAGCATGAGGTTGGTAAAAACTTTACTGTTGTTTGTCTTATCCGTGTTTAGGTATTATGATGGTTAGTAAGGTTATGGCTAACTTTTTTGTTAATTGGATGTTACTATGTTTTAATGTAAAATTGAGACATTGGTTCGATGTGTTGGATATTAATGTTTGATAAAGTATGAAAACTAGGTTACGCTTTTGCTGAGCGCTATTTGTTAGTTACTTTGGGTTACTGTGTGTGGTACAAGTGGTTGGGATCTTTGTTATGTTGGTTAGCAGTTTATTCGGGTATATGGTTATGATGTGGTCCATGGAGTTGTGGTCGGTTTGGGTGGGTGGAGACACGCATTTATCTATGTTTTTTCTTGGGTTAGTTTCCTTTGGTAATTGCTATGTTTGGTGTCTTTTGTGTGTGTAGGAGTGTTGGTTAATAAATCTTTGTCACGTTAGCATACTTTCGCGGGTCTGTATGATAATTACACAAGGTTATGATAAAAGTTTGTTAAATATTACCATGGTTAATTGGTAAATTAACATCTGTTGATGTTGGTAGAGACTGCTTGACAAAGTGGTTAGATTGAGGTACAGTACGTTTTTTGTGACGTGTTTTTTTGGAGTGTGTTAATGTTAGTTACTTTACTGTTGTTAAGTGTGAAACTTTGTAACGTTAACCATTTATTCCTGTTTAAGTATGTGTTAAGGTTTGTCGTTTGTGGTATTTTTTAGTATTCCATGGGTTCAGAGTGATGCTAAGTAAGCGTTTATACATTGTTGGTAAATCGTTTGTCTTGACGTGGGGTGGTAGTTCAGCAATATTTAGTTGAGTTTTCTATTTTAATATGATGCACTTTGAACTCTGGGTTATTGGGTTATGTGTTTATCGAGCAAATGATACTCGAAATGTGACTTGAAATCAATAGATCAATAGATCAATAGATCAGTATGGATG
>JABUQX010003610.1:0-5000 GCA_015478945.1 Trachelipus rathkii | reverse complement strand
ACTTTAGCAATAATAAGCTATGAAACAATAAGGGTGACAAAGGCTTCCCAATTTCACCCCCCTTCGCCCACCTCAAACCACTTTTCAATTTTTATAACCCTGTTTCTCACATTGCCAACTTTGCCACTTTTGTAGAACTCTTTCCAAGTGGCTTCAACACAAATCTCTTCCCCACTCCATAATCTCTTCTATACACCCTCCCATAATCCATTCCTGAGGTACCCGGAGTCAAAAGCTTTCTAATCCATCAAACACTAAAATACATAACATCCTGTTAAATTCCGTAATCTTCTCTCCAATCTGTCTCAAGGTGAACATAAGGTCTGTCAGTACTCCTACCCTTCCTGCCCCATGTTGTTACTCTCCTCAGTTGTGGTTCGATAATCTTCTCTCAGCATCTTTTCTTCTCCACACTCTTCATATATTTTTGCCATATGATCTATCAAGGAGATCCCCCTGTAATTTTGCACTCTCCGGAGTCTTCTTTCTGTTTATATATTGGAATAATAAATAGTTTGGTTCTCCCAAGCCTCTCTGGGACTTCTTTCTCTCAACCCTCATCTTAGTAACTCCAAAAACCTTCTCTCGTCATCACTCTCCGCTTCCTTATCACTCAACTGCTATTCCATCTTCTCCGGGAGCTTTATCATTTTTCATTTTTCTTTATGGCTTCTTCTAGTTCTTCTCTAGTAATTTCATCCTCCGCATTCTCTTCATCATCCCTCTCCAACACCCCTCCTCTACTCCAATCTCCTCCTCCTCCCCTCCTCCTCTCCTCTCCTACCTCCTCCTCCTCCTCCTTCCTCTCCTCCTCCTCCTCCTGACTCCACACCCCTCCTCCTCCACTCTCCTCCCCTCCTCCTCCTCCTCGTCCTCATTTAGCCGCAGCTCATTCAAATATTCCGTCATTCTCTTATTTATTTCTCTGTCTTTACCAGGGTTTCTTTCCTCTTGTATTCTTATCATTACTATTGTCTTTTCTTCTGTTTTCTGTATGTTCTTGCCATCTTAACCTATCTCTTCTTATTTACCTGCTGCGTATCTTCTGCTAGCTCCTCTGCCATCTTCCTGGCTGCCTCTTTCTTTGCATTTATTTTCACTATTTCTGCCCTATTCCTGGCCTCTACATATTCTTGCCTTGATTGAACCGTTCTCCTTTTTAACCATCTCATTTTTGTGTGGTTTTATCTTCACCGCCTCCTCCACCACCTCGTTCCACCATCTCGTGTGTCTCTTCTTTGTACCTCCCACATATCTGTATCCCAGCTCCTCCCCGCTGCCTCCATTATCTTCTCTTGTAGTTCTGTAAAAATCTCTTCTCTATCTAGCTGGCCTATTTTCTCTTCTACACTATTTATATATGCATCTTTTTTTACTCTGTTCTTTCAGGAACTCCACCTTTACTATCTTTATGGGCATGATCCAATATTTTAGACTTTTGTGCTCTAATTCTAAGGTCAGCCACCAACAGTCTGTGGTCTGAAATCCATAGTTTCACCCGGCATGACCTTAACATTCAGTATCATTCTCTCTATCTGAAACTATTACATAATCTATACCGATTTCCTGATCAAACTTTCCCCGTGTTGCTGTTCCAATCTGTGCCTGGTCTCTATGTGCATGCTCTGTGGTCCAAAACGTAACATGTATTCCTGATTCTTTACACCCCTCCTCACATCAGAAGTCCAATGTCCTTTCCACCACTTCTATATTTCTTTCCTCCTCTCCAAACAACATCCTATCCCTTCTTCCGCTTCACTCCTTCTGCTCCCTAACGCCTTGCATTAATCTCTAATCAGCACACATATGCTTCGATTTTCTTTCAACCTCCCCAACCCCTACCCCCTCTTTCCAATCAACGTTCAAATAAACTTCCTTCTCCTCATATCTGAATGTCCCGTTGGGGTGCATATACCTGGAACACATGGTACTTCCTTCTCATGATTTTGAAACTGCACACCATAAGTCTCGAATCTTATATCCTTCCGTTTCAGTGTATATGGGCTTATTCCTAGGTCCTACTACGTATCCCACTCCAAGCCTTCTCCACCTTCTCTACTTCACTGTACACCCTCAGGCACAATATCCGTCCCTTCCTTCCCAAAATCTCTCTACCCTTCTTTGCCCCTCACACTTCTCATCTCCGCCATTCCCAAGCAGGTAAATCTCCTCCTCTTTACTTTCATCCTCACTCACTCCTCTTTCCTTGCCGCTCTCTTCCTTGCCCGCTGTTATTTGCAACATCGTCAACGTTGCCCATTTAAATTTACTGGTGTGTATCCGAAATCTTCATTAGTCCGTTTTCGTCGCCATAAGTTCGTGAGCCGAAAAATCTGTCCTGTTCCGAGGCTGGAGTCTAGGGTAGTTGCATAGCAGAGAATCATTCGTCGGGACCAGTGGATTGCTGGGGCCTGTCCTGCTCTCAACTCAGAGCTCCCCTTGGCCCGGAAGAAGGAAAAGAAAACCCCTCCTCTTCCTTATATTTATTATATACTAGTGATATATAATATATCTATTTATATAATATATATATATACTTATATATATACTTTATATATTTATATGTTACTATTAGTGACTATAATATAATTATATAATCATATAACTATAAATAGATGGACATTTATAAGTGGCTGACTCCGTTAATACCGGAAAATTTTTTCGGGTATTTTCTTTATTGTGGCAATTTCCATTATTAGCAATAGTTTGTTATATATCTATGATTTAATATTATGTAGGTAAATACTTTTATAAAATCTGAAAATCTTTTTAGTAATTAATGAACAATATTTTTCAGAATTTAACAAATAATTTCTTGTCCTATATCATTTCTGACTATTTCAGAGGTAACTCTCCCATGATATTTATCCAACATTTTAACTATACTCGCCCGCTGTAGGCAAAGGAATTCCTTCTTACCTAAAATAACTTTTTTTACTCCATTCTAGATACGCAGCAATATTAAATTTTTCGTATTTTTTTCTAAATTTTCTGACACCTTTGCAATATAAGCTAAGCTATGAATAGCTGTGAAGTGTTTGCTTTTTGCGTTCAAATTTTTGTGTAAACAAAAAAGCATTTTTTTTTAAAAACTTAGTTTTGCTTTGCCCTAATTTTATTAAGGAAATTCTTTCAGTGCGTGATGAAATTTATTTAATATCAAATATTTCAGTACTAATAAATAATAATAATAATAAATAATTAATAATATAAAATAATAATAATTAATAATATCAATAATGATAATATAATCAATAATAATATAATAATAATAATAAATATATATAAATAATATAGATAATAATATAATACTATATATCATAATAATGAATGCTCTTTCCAGTTCTTTAAAGCTTTCAATCTTTATTTAGTCATTTAATTTATGGCGAGCTAAGTTGTTTACACCGGCTACACTAGGTCGCAATACCGCGCATTAGAAGCGAGCGCTTTCAGCGAACGTGCCTAACAATGCATCCACAGCAGCCCTCCACCCTATGAGTAGTTGTGTAATGTATAAAATTTTTTATTAAACTCATAATATATCTAATGAATTAAAATAACTACAGATAAAATTAATTTTGAAATTAAAAAAAAATATAACCTTAATATATATACTATATATATATATTATCATAATATTATACTAACCTTATTACTTATTATATATATATGATACCATATATTATATATATATTATACCCTATATATATATATATATATATATATATATTATATATATATCAGTGGCGTCTCGTGATTATAATTGGGTAGGCAGCTCTATATATATATTATATAATTAATATATATATATATTAAATATATAATATAATATATATTATATATATATATATTATATCATATATATATATATATATATATTATATATATATTATTATATTTATATTATATTTAATATATATATATATATATATATATATAATATATATATATTATATATAATATATATATATTATTATATATATATATATTATATCTATATATACTTTATATATATTTATATATATAATATTTACAATATATTATTATTATTATTATTATTATTATTTATTATTATTATTTATTTATTATTATTATTATCATTTTAATTATTAATTATTCATTATTATTATATTATTATTATTATTAATTTTTTATTTTTTATTTTTTTTTATTTTTATTTTTTATTAAATTATTATTCTTCATTATTATTATTATTATTATTTTTTATTTTTATTTTATTATTAATTATTATTATTTTATTTATTATTATTATTATCTAATTATTATTATTTTCATTATTATGATTATTCATTATTATTATATTTATTATTATTATTATTATTACTATTATGTTATTATTAATTATAATTACTTATTTTGTTATTATTATTATTATTATTAATATTAATTAAATGTTTACCTTAATGGTGAGTACTAATGTATTATTATTATTTAAGCGTTATTATTATAATTATTATATATTATTATCTTATTATTATTTTATCCGATGGTAATAAAACTGCATTCTATGCGAAATATCAAAATTAATCATACCCTCTGGCGGACGGGTATCCTTTCCTGGCCTGACCATTACTAATACTTATAGGAAGAATTAAATTCTTACGGTACGCCGAATAGCCAACAGAGATTTCACTCTTGGGAATATGGGTAGGAGCGAAAACTTCCCAAAATTAACCTTTAATTAATCTATAACTCGTATATTACTAAAAGTTTCATCCTTTTTTTTTCCTTTTTTTATTATTATAGCGTCACTTTATTCACATTAATATAAAGTTGTAATTTATTTAAAATTCAGTTTAAATTGTAATTTATTTTATTTAAAAACTCAGAACATATTGGGCTAGGAGCTACATAACTGCCTACCTAATGATTACGCCCCTCTGATATATATATATATTATATATATATATATATATATAAATATATATAAATATATATTATTATATTACCTAATATTATATATATATATATATTAGTTC
>JABUQX010003609.1:0-22500 GCA_015478945.1 Trachelipus rathkii | reverse complement strand
GTAATGTTGAAGAGAGCGCGATTTTCTGGGACAATCTTGGTAGACTTTGTGTGTGTGTGTGTGTGTGTGTGAGTACTAGAATTCTAATGGTTAAATTCAAGTTCGAAAAGGTCAAAGTATGTGTGTGGTTGTGACATATGGTCCATCTGAGGGTAATGTTGAAGAGAGCGCGATTTTCTGGGACATTCTTGGTAAGGACTTAGACTTTGTGTGTGTGTGTGAGTACTAGAATTCTAAATGTTAAATTTAAGTTCGAAAAGGTCACAGTATGTGTGTTTGTGATATGGTCCATCTGAGGGGTAATGTTGAAGAGAGCGCGATTTTCTGGGACAATCTTGGTAGACTTTGTATGTGTGTGTGTGTGTGAGTACTAGAATTCTAATGGTTAAATTCAAGTTCGAAAAGGTCACAGTATGTGTGGTTGTGACATATGGTTCATCTGAGGGTAATGTTGAAGAGAGCGCGATTTTCTGGGACAAACTTGATGTTTTGGATGGGGTGAGTAGGAGCTTCAGATTGATTGTGTTGGGTGACCTAAATGGTTGGATAGGTGAAAAGGGGATGGTATAACAGGTGGTTTTGGGGTGTCGGGAGAAAAGGAGAATGGAAGGAAGGTGATTGATTTCTGTGAGGAGATGTATGTGTGTAAGTAATACTTTCTTTAAACACAAGTGTATTCATAAGTGTTCGAGAGTTGGTGTAGGTAGAGTTGGTATTGAAGTGAAAAGCATGATTGATTTTGTGTTGGTGAAGATGTTGAAGTATGTGTTGGTTGTTAAATCAGTGAGGGAGTTAGGAATGGGAATATCGGATCATTTTGTTGTTTTATGTAAAATTTAAGTTAGTGGGGGCATGGATGGAGAGGAAGATGATAAGGAAGGAAGTGGGTAAGAATTAAGAGTGGAAGTTAAGTGAAACAAGGTAATAAGGAATAGTATTAAAGAGCGCTCGCAAGTAAATCAGTTGAATGTTAAACAAGTTGAAACTGAACAAATCTTGGAGCAAATGAAGGTAGCAGTTGTTAGCAGTGCAAAGGAAGTATGTGAATGTGCTAAAGTAGGAAGTAGGAATGTTAACGGTGGAATGAAGAGGTGATGCAAGCGGTTAAAAGTAAAAAAGAAGCGTGGTTGAATGTGCTAAATGCCAATGATGAAGTTTTCAAAAAGAAAGATGCTTGGAATTAATATAAGGAGGGAAAAAGAAATACTAAAAGGTGCATGTATCAGGAGAAAAGAAGAGGTAAATGACATTTGGAAGGAGGATGAAGGGGACTTACAAGGGAGTAGGAAGCTCTTCTGGATAAAAGCGCAAAAGGTTAAGAATAAGGTGAATCTGCTTAGAATAATGAATAGGGATGGTGCTTTTCGTAACTGATGAAATGGATATGAAGGTAGTGTGGAAGGAACACTTCGAAAATCTGCATAACATTGGCAGTAATGAAGAGGTGATAGTGAATGTGTGTGGGTTTGATGGTGCAAGAAAGATAGGTATTTTGGGGTGAGGTTATTAGTAAGGAAGGAGGTAATGGATAGAGTGAGAAAGTTGAAGAAATGGTAATCTGCAGGTATAGTGAAATCTTACTAAATGAATCAAGAACGGAGGCGAGAGATGGTGATTGATTGGAGGAGAGCAGTATAGTAACCCTTATATAAGGGTAAGGGAGATAAGGGAACTCTGTGGAATTAAAGGGGAAATTAGTTTATTGTGTTTTAGGGGAGATATATGTTGGTATTGAGGTTGGTACGAGCTTCGAGTAAGCGTCGATGGGACTGAAGAGACTGAGTTGTTTAAGGAAGTCAAGGTGCGCTTAAGGAGTGGTAGATGGATGTTTGGATGCAAGTTTCTTTACATTCAAGACAAGAGTGAGAAAAATGAAAGGAGAGAAGAATAAATTGTGATTTAGGTTTTAGTGTGAGTGTTGTGGGAACAGGCGTATGATAGCATTAATAGGGAATCTCTATGACGGTTGAAAAAAATGGTTGCAGGCCACTTTTTCCCTGTTCTGGAGAGCAGCAAAGCTTTCACGAATCTTCCAGTTTCGCTTTCGCAAATAAAATTTTTCGATCCGCGGATCTCTTATTGAGACTGGATCATATCATCCGGGAGCCCTTCTCAGTTGGCGGGATGGTTCTTGTTGTCTTTTTTTACCTTTATGATTTATGGTAGACGTGAAGAAAACCGGAGTCCTTAAACTTCGCACGTGAACAGCTTCCTCTCTTTATACAGTGTCTACTGCCAGACAGATCCATCCAGATCCGATGCTCAGCTTTAATATCACGCCACTTTACTCTGGATGAAGGTGTTCCGCAAAGCAGTGTCCTTAATATATTATTATTTGCCCCGAATTTGACGTAGTTACTACTATCCTAGTGACGGTCAAGTTTTCCCTTCATGTTGATGACATGGTGTTATACATTGCCGGCTCCAGGGTATCATTTCTTGAACGACAACTCCAACTAACCATTGACAACATTTCACAATTGGGTAACTCCCATGGTTTCCGCTTCTCACACTCCAAAACTTCAATAGTATTATTTAGGAAGAGAGTCAAAGAAGCTGCCACATTCCTCCCGCGAATGTTAACTTTATATGGTTTACCCATTCCTGTTACTTCACAATTCAGATTTCTGAACCTCATTCTGGACTACCTGACAAACGCATCGCACATTAAACCTGAAAACCTTGTCATCGTGCGCTTGACCTGTACGTCATCTCGCCTCAAAACCCTGGGGTGCTGATCGTAAATCCCCTTTCACTTCTCAATATCGCGCCCTAATCCGATCAAAGCTGGACTAAGCCTGCGTAGGATATGGTCAGGCCTCCCCAACTCTACTACACCTGTTAGATCCCATCCAAAACGAGGGTATCCGTATCTCCGCAGGAGCCTTCCGATCGTACCCCCCGGGTGAACTTTGAAGTTGAAGCCGATGTGATGCCTCGTTCTCTGCGAATGTAATATATAATGTGCACATGTTATCTTGAAATTCTTCAGAATCTTCCTTGTTGGCAATTTGCAAACACAGTTTGTAGCATTTTTAACTTCCTTAACATCCCTTTGCAAAAGGTTCTGCCGTTCTCTTATAACTATTCCCTGCTCCTATCATCTGCCTGGTCCTGATCTTTCCAAATTCAACCACCCCGCCGTCTTGTAAAAGACATCGTTCTTGTCTCACTCCGCAGTTCATGTTTGCCAACGGCTCTAAAGCAGAGGACGGCATAGGCGGGTCTGCTACCCTTCCCCCTCATGCTTCAATTTTTACTGCAGAATTAACGGCTATAATGATTGCCCCTTTCGCGAATTTTATTTCTTAACCAAGACCACCCTTATGTCATTTATTCGTATTCGCTCAGCGCCCTCCAAGTCCCTCCCTAATCTAAAAAACAATGGTATTCGCTGTACAACTACTACTTCGGCTGCTCCACTCTCGCAAGAGAAATTACACTATGAAGGATCCCTTCTCACGTAGGGTTGACTGTCAACGAAACCGCTGATTGAGAGGCCTCCTCCTTCCGTAGTTCTCGATCCGGATGTCATTCGACAAGTTCACCTCATAAACTGATTATTATCCTGCTGCTCTCCAACAAGGTTTTCGATCTTATTGGCAAGAGTTGTTGGAGAAGTTATCAGCGAGGGGCGATACTTAGAAATATAAAAGCCTAGATATTGGGCTAGTGGTCGTCCTCTCACGAACGAAATCGCTTGCAGGTGACCCTCGAACGTCTCCGCATTGATCACACAGCCACAGCCACTACGTCACGGGATCCTCCTCCTCCTCGCCTGCAAATTTTGCAGTCGCCACACTGCAATCTTTTCCTAATCGTCCATCTTCAGAAACGTAAATATTCTGTACGATATTCAAATAATTTTTTTCTCTCCTTTTATGTGACGTTCTTTATCAAGTTTCAAAGCTTAAACCTAAGGTATGAAGCCGCCTCATTTGTGTGCCGTGGTGAGTTTTTTTAGAGTAAGAAAATGAAGGAATTTGAGGCACTGGAAATATTTTTTTTCCTTTTCAATTAGAGATACAAGAAAGATAAAGAGGTTAATGTCATATCGCTAACATTTAAAATTTCTTTAGTAGGCTGCTTTTCAAAATGTTAGTAACATAGTGAAAGATAAGTTATCATCATTTTTTTTTTCCCACCCCCAAGACTGGGGGTAAAGTGCGTGACATGCGTCGGAAAAAGAGTAGTAGTAGAAGAATATACAAAGCAAAGTGAAAAGAAAGCGCCAGCCTTACCGCCACCTTCTATACGCTATTAGTGAGAATTCGTCGCACTCAGAAAATCCACCTAAAGCTTCAAGGGACCCGGAACGAACCCTCACTATGGCATACGTCGTCAAGTGTAGGGTTCATCCCTGGCCCAGGTGGGCCACAAACATACCCCGCCATTCACTCCTATTATGCACCTTTATTCTCGCTTCTGCCAAACTCACATTTCTTCTTCAGACATTCGTTTACTGACTCGATCCATTTTTTCTTCGGTCTCCCAGCCGGTCGATTCCCAACACACTCACCACTATATATCCGCTTAACCAACCGACTGTCATTCATCCTTTTCACATGACCAAACCATCTCCTCAACGTACTTTCATTTATTCTCTCATTTACCCTTTTCTTCACACCACATAACTCTCTAATACATTCATTCCTCATTTTATTCATTCTTTTCACACCTAACACGCCCCTAAAATTTTGTCCATCTGAACACATTGTACTTTAGATCTATACCTCTTATTCCAGACCAGTTTTACTACTATACATTAACACAAGTAACTACATACCCTCATGCAAGACCCTAGCGCACGCAAGACTTTGTCCCCTTATACCACCAAAGATTTAATTGCACCAGCAACTTTCCTACTACACTGCATCATTCGTTCCCTTTACATCAAGCATACATTCTAAATATTTAAACTCGCCATCCAACATAACTTCACACCAAGGACTGTACTTACTCTTATTCACGTTTACTCACCCTGCCAAATCCCTCTACCAATCCTCTCAAACTCTTCAGATTCCCAACACAAAACCAAATCATCTGCATATAATAGGTAGAGCACCTTCCCCACCTCTAATTCTTTCATAACCCCATCCATATACAAATTGAATAACCAAGGAGACACACCACCCCTCTGCCTCACTCTACTGTTAAACCAATCACTTTCGACTCCATTCATTCTTACACACGCTTCACTATCATCATACGTACTTTTGATTCCATTCAGAAGCCTACCACCAATATTATATATCACTAACACTTGCCACAGAGCTTCCAGATTATTATTAGTTTTTTTTTCAGATATAACAACCGATATTAGAAGGATCAAGCGTCACTGAAGCCAAAAATCTTTGTAGTGACTATAAAGACGCTGCTTTGAAAACTCTGAAGAGCATTCAACCTTCAGAAGCAAGAACCGCTCTTGAAAATATCGTAAACGCACTTGCACAATAATTATGTTATGTTTTTGGCATCTTCTGGTTGTTAGTCCCCTAAGAGATGGGTAAAACATATTTTAGAAAAATAAGTTGTTAATTAATTATAGTA
The DNA here is from genome assembly GCA_015478945.1 of Trachelipus rathkii. NCBI lineage: Eukaryota > Metazoa > Arthropoda > Malacostraca > Isopoda > Trachelipodidae > Trachelipus > Trachelipus rathkii. Next base: position 16,950 of record JABUQX010003609.1, on the reverse strand, counting down.
TTTAATTATTTGTAGCTTTTAAATACGAATTTTAATTTAAATTAAAGAGATAAAATTGTTTTAAATACTTTTTATAAATTTTTTGCTAATTATTTGTATTTTTAACCTAGAGTTCATATCTCCAAGAACAATAATTGTATTTTACGGATTAATAGGTAATCAGCTTTCTTTATTATAATAAACCATTTTATCTTTGCCTGATCGTTAGTAGATAAATTGGGCTAGTTTTTGTTGAGCATTGGTTTCAATACTCTTGAATTAAATTGTAAGCAGAGTTGACGCTGCACGATTTTGAGTGAAGGTCGGAGCAAAAATAAAGTTCAAGGGAGTGCTGGAGGAAAAAGAAAAAAAAATTACACTAAAATTAGAGTCGCATAATTTAAAGTTGGTAGAGGCCCATCGGGGTTATTTAAAAAAAAATATATATTCTCCTCAGCCATGATTGTATAAACATCAAAATTTCGATATTCAGGAAAATAACCTTTCTTAAAGGATCATTTTATATATACTGTACAATAAAACGAAAAATATCTTAAAAACTTACACAGGGACTTTTTAGCAAACAAATTGGAAATTTTCTTGTAGTATTTTATATTTGAATAATCCTGCAACTCTCTGATGCATGTTCTGTTCTCTTGGTTTCCTTCGTGATCCTCATTACTCTTATACCAAATATTTCAACAAAAAACGAGAAAGTTAAAGATAAACTTGCAGAATTTCTTAATTATCCAATGGCTGGCTGAAGTATCTTTCCCTCCTGACGCAAATCTGTGGAACTTTCAAAATTAAGATTTCCATACCTTTATTTGGGCTTACCATACCCTTTCTCTGAAATTTCATTTTTCATTTTGGACTATAAAGATTTAACAGGATGAATGCAGGAAATCTTTGTTTTTTTATTTTTTTTTAACTGAATATTTAAGTACTTCAACTGTTTTGTGAATTTCACTAAGTTACTACTTGTCAAGTTTTCGATAAAAATAAATTCACAATTTTGAATTATGAGAACGTGGCTTTTCTTTCTTCTTGCTTTTCACAATTTCTTCAAATGAGTTTTAACGAGTTGAACAATTTCTTTTTGCAAAATTCCCATTGATAAGAGTTTTAATGTAAGGATGATGATCGTAAAATATATTTTTCAACGCATGTAAGGATTCCAAGGCATTGCAGCACATACCTAAAATTAGTTATACTTTTTAAATGCGTGAGAGTAATCCTTGTAATTCCATCAACTTAAACTGAAAAGATGAAAATGAAAAATCTTTTACAATATTCTTACTGGTCCTAATTATGTTCTGAGCTTGCATTACATCATAATTAAAAATAAGTGATGAAGGAAATTAAAGTAGAGGTGCAGACTAATGGAGAATGGAGGAGAGGAGGGTGCCTTGCTTATTGTATCCAATGGAATTTGGTTTTGTGTGGTGAATTGAAGAAAGTTTGAGAGGATGGGTAGAGGTGTGTGTTTAAAGGAGGGGTTTGAAAGTAGATAAGAGTAAGGTAATGGTAGTGGGTGAGGAGAAATGTGTGAAATGTTTGGAATGTTATTAACTGGATCAAGTATCTTAGATCAAAAATTTTAAGCTAAAATGTTGATTGAAAAGAGAACGGATGATGCTTATGTAGCAGGAAAATTATGATGGTTAGAAGGTGACTGGTGCAAATAAATATTTGGTGAATAATAAGAGGGAACAAAGTCTTGAGTGCGCTAGGGTTCTGCACGAGGGTATGCTGGCTACCGGTGTTAATGATATAGTAGCGAAACTGTGGTGTGGAATAAAAATAAAAAGTAATTATTTAAAATATTTTATATAAAAAATAGAACCTTTTTCAATTAACACTATCATAAATAATTTAAAACCTTTGCGTACCATTATCGTTACATATAATTGTAAATGTTAATAACATAAGAAAATATTTATAATTAGAAGTCACATTAATTTGTCAACACTGTCCCAGTCAAAAGAAATAAGGTTGCCATTCACGTTCTTAAATAGTATATATAAAATATTTGAGCTAGAAGTGTCTACAACCAGAGTTTTGGAGGTGATACACAAAATATCCAACTGCATTTCATATTTTTATGTATTGGACTTAAACCATTGTATGTCATAACGTAAATAATTGAAATTGTAGATTGAATATAAATAAAGCATTTCACTATCTCCAGGAGAATCATCAACCTACTCTTGTAAACTGATTACTTGTTACAACGTTATTCCAATGCTTTTAACTATGCCATTGCCTTTTTTTTATCTTAAATATAGTACCATTGTGGAGATATTAAAAAAAACTCGCAAAATAACTTTAACATACGCTTTCATTCTCAATCTCAGCATTTATTCTACTGTTTCCACAAATTTGAGCTTATGTAATATAATACAAAGATAAAATATAAACTGAACAAAAAATTATTTTTAAAATAAAATTAATTTAGTACTCTCTCCAGATTAAGTAAAAAGAAAAGTTTAAAATCTTTGAACTGACAGTTATAATTTGTGTTTGTTAAATAGTTTCAGAAAAAATATGACATAGTACCTCATTTCTCTATCAAGATATCTCCAAATAATGAAGGTTAAAAATAGGCCTATATTCACTTATTCGATAAAAATGAACCATTTTAAAAAAAAAAAAAATTGCATTTTTTGCTTGCGATTAGACAAAAAAATTTAATTAGCATTAACATAGTTTCTTTTAACATTTTTATTGTTCAATGAAGTTAGTTTTCCAGATATAAATATTTAAGGTCATGTCCGAAAGGCATTAAGTTAATCAAAAAATTGCGTTTTATAATTTAAACTCAAAATTACTGGAAATTACTAGTTTGGGTGAAAGTTTGAGGCAATAAACTATATACTGTTTCTCGAAAGTGAGTGAGTACCCTGAGCACAATCATTAACGTCTTTACAATTTGAATTTATGGTTATCAACTGCTCGTAAAAAAGTTCTTTACGTTTTTACTTACTTTTATTGGAATAGGATTATAGTGTATCATTCATTTCATCTTAGTTTCCAGTAGAAGTCACGGACAGATTGCATTTTTGGTAATCAATCAATCAATCATCATCGTCATCGTCCTCTGCTTCATTTCGTATATGACGAATTCTTCGACGATCTGTTTTCAACAAAATACTGCTATGACCACTTTTCGGAGGGCCTGAAACGACGGCAATTTGTAGCTGCTAGTCCAGTTTCTCAGCCTCCCATGGCAACAGTGTCTGGCATTATTGATAAGTCAAAGGATGTGCCTTCAACCTCGAAAGTTCTGTATCATAATTCACGGAACAACAAGTATTCTCACGTAGTTGTTGCACCATGCTTGAGCGAAAAAGGGTTGCGAGGGGAAGTTTTGTCAAGATAAGCAAAGAAAAGAACTTCAGATGAAATAAAATTGGTAATCCATCATTCCAAATTGCATGCCATCAGACATTTCTGTCCACGTCAACGTAAAAAGCCCCACTTTTAGTTCATTCGAGACAGAACATGCCAATTTCTAAAGGCAGGAAGTTGACTTTGTCGTATAGGCTGGAACAAATGCTCCAAGAACCTGAGCCATCTTGTGAGCAATATTGAGATAACGCATAAGATTTTCCTGGCCCCAATTTTTGATATAGAAATAATTTTTCCAAGTTCCTACAGACGCACTGATGAAATACTAGGCTGAGCTCCCATTGCTAAGGGATTCGTTAAATATTCGTGTTCCTGCATTAGGCATATATATTTATATAAGTGACTAATTAAGTCTATGAGCTAACATGTTTTGGATTTTCTCTTAATAATTCAAGAAAAAGGGAAGTGGATTCATAATTCGGCAAACATTTCAACTCTTCTTTTTTCAAATATTGACCAGCTTTTTCCAACCGAAAGTGAGTTCGCTTTTCTCCATCGGGTCCAGTTACCACTTCTTCAAAAGAATCGTTTAAAAAATTGAGCAAATTTGTAACATCTTGTTGACTCATTCGTGTCACTTCCAAAGGAAGATGTTCTCGTAGGAGACGTAAATGAACACTCGAGACCCAGCGGACAAAAATACGAAAATCTCGCATTGACGACTCGATAGCTTGCAACATTTCAGACGATTTTAGTAAAAAGGACCCAACGCAACTCATTGCTTTTGCTACTTCTGAAGTCTTCACTCCAAGAATACCATACTCGTTCTCTCTTTGACTCATGCCTTCTATTTGGCTTAAAATAAAGACAAGAGTAATACCCACTTGCTGTAGATGTTTGACAACTAGACGCTGCATCATCGAATAACAAATTTCTATAGACAGGCGAAGTTTTTTTAGATTCTTTTCCGAAAGTTTATTTGTAAGAAATATTTCAAATTCGGCACTGCAATGACCAAAAACTAAAAGATCTAAAAAGTCTGCCGATACCCCACCCTCCGGAACCGAGGCAGCATATGTTGCCAATTTGGAATCCATTTCTATTAGCGTACTTTCCCAAGCATCCTCTATAAGAGTAAGAGTATGACCAATATACGCCATCAAAGAGTGAATCTGCCCATATTTCTGTGCCAACGACCGAAGTTCCTTGTGCCGCGAAGATATTACTGATGTATTGATAGTGACTTGCGTTAACAGTCTTTCATTCTCGCTACTATTTTCACTTTCGAATACGACACTGAAAAAGTTTAACATAGGGGATGGAGAAACTATTCACACTCGTTTTGCAGAAGGAAACATACTCCTTTTATATTGACAGTGCGTTGATGTGGAACAAACCATAAAGCATACAAGTGCAGTACGCAAAATACAGTCAATGCTGAGAACATTAAGATCATTTGATCTTAGTATACGCGGACGGTTCTGTGCCACATATCATATTTGAGCTTCGGCCTGGGCAGTACGAGGGGTGTCGCCGCGAAATGTGCTTAACCCAGAGGTGGTAAGAGGATAAGCAGTAGGGGCTCAAGGATCCTGAAAAATGGAGATAAATTATAGCGCAATTATGCAGAAGAAGGAGTGGATGTTGTCTAATCATACAAACCAACACAAATTCGCAGGTAACACTCTTAACCCAATAAGACAAGATTCAAAAAAAACACCTTATAAGGAACTATAGACCCACTACATATAAAGCGGGCCTGCACACCCTCACAAAAACTGCAACACTAACATCGAAAAAAATAGAAATAAAATATAACTAGACACTACCACATCGTAACAAGAAATCAACCTCAACATACACTAAAGATTTCTAAACAAAGTGTACCAAACTAAGTAAAACTCTCTTCTAAACGTACAAATCTTGGAACAAACAGCAAGACCCAGAAAAGGAAAAAAATAATAATCATCAAAGCGGATCTTGTTCATGACATATGGAATACCAAAAATTGATTGACGTGTTCTGTTTAAACCCCTACCATGCCATCACATAGAATACACAAACCACCCCCAAAACACACCACCAACACACCAACCACCACCCAACACCAAACACAAAAAACCACCCACAAACCCAACCACGATGGTCGCACAGCAACGAAACAACATAATAAGATCAAAGACTGCTACTTAGAAATCTCTGAACCAAAGGAAAAAAAAGAAGGTCAAACGGCACAAACACAAACATCAATAATGAAATCAAATGAATAACAATAGATACAAATAACTAAACTCAATAATACATAAACATAAAACATAACTCCAAACTAAATAAATATAATACATAATAAATAGTACACATAAAATAACATAATAATAAATAGTACCAACCGTACTATGTGCACAACAATGGACATAAGATAATAAGAACATTAATCAGTGAAGATAAATTAATATTAGTAATAATAATTAATAATAATAATTCTAGTGATATAGGAAAAATGTGTGTAAGTAATACGTTTTTAAACACAAGAGAGTATCCAAAGTGATACTAGAGTGGTGTAGGTAGAGAATCGGTATCGAAGATGAAAACGTAATTGGATTGATTTTTGTTTGTGGTGAAGGAAGATGTTGAAGTATGTGTTGGATGTTAAATCAGCTTCGGGGGCATGGGATTATCGGTCATTATGTTGTTCTGATGTAAAATTAAGTTAGTGTGAGGAGGGGGGTTATGGATGATACAAAAGAAGTAGTTAAAATTAGAGTGAGGAAGTTAAGTGAACAAGACAATAAGGTTAGTATGTAAGAGCAGTCGCTAGTAAATCGGTTGAATGGGAACGAATGTGATACTGAACAAATCTGGGGCAATGAAGGAAGCAATTGTTAGTAGTGCAAAGGAAGTAGTGTGATGTGCTAAAGTAGAAAGTCAAGAATGTTAACAGGCGTAATGGTCAGGATGAAGACGGTTGATCTGAAAGCATGGCTTAAAGGGTTAAAAAAGAAGCGTGGTTGAATGAACTAAAAGGCAAAGATGAGGTTTCAAAGGAAAGATGCTCTTGAATTGATAAATTCGCCAAAAACAAGAAAATACTAAAAGCAACATACGGAGGTTATTCCAATAGGTAAATGGAAACAGTTGGAAGGAGGTCGATGAATGGACATACAAGGGGCAATAGGAAGCTTCTTCGGGAAGGCAAGCGCGAAAGGTTAAGAATGAGAATAAGGGAACTGCTTAGAATAATGAATAGGGATGTGCTTTTGTAACTAACGAAATGAATGTGAGGGGAGTGTGGAAAGAAACACTTTCGAAAATCTGCACACGCATTTCAATTCACATCAGTTCTATTTGAATGTGTGTGGTTTTTGATTGTTGTAAAAGGGAATAGTTATTTTCAGGATGAGTTGATTAGTAAGGAGGAGGTAATGGGTAGATGAGGAGAAAGTTGAAAGAATGGTAAATCTGCAGTATAGATGAAAGTTATACGTGAAATGATCAAGAGCGCGAGGCGAGATGGTGATGATTGGATTTGAAGTTGTGTAATAAAGCGTTTATGGAGGTATAGTTCCAAGGGATTGAGGAGAGCAGTAAAGTACCCTTATATAAGGGTAAGCGAGAAAAGGGAACATTAAGAAAGTATAGGTCAATAAGTGTTTATTGAGTGTTAGTAGGAAGGTATATGCTGAGGTATTTTGGTATGAAAGAGGCGATCGAGTGACTAGGATACTGGTTGGTGAAGAACAAGGGGCGTTTATTTAGAAGTGGTTAGAGGATGTGTGGATCAAAATCATTTACATTGAAACAAATGATTGAGAAAATGATGGGAGCAGAAGAATAAATTATATTAGGTTTTATGGATTTACAACAGCGGTATGATAGAGTTAATAGGAATGCTTTATGGCAGGTGTTAGTTAATATATGGTGTTGGTGTCAGGCTTCTGAATGGAATCAAAAGAATGTATGACGATAGTGAAAGCGTGTGTAAGAATAAATGGCTGTCAATGGTGATTGGTTTAGATTAATAGCGGAGTGAGACAGGGTATGTTATGTCTCCTTGGTTAATTCAATTTGTATATGGATGGGGTATGAAGAGATTCGAGGTGGAGCGGATGCCAGGAAACTGGTGTTAGATGATGGATGGAATGGAGAGGGTGGAGGGTGCCCTACCATTATATGCGGAATGATTTGGTCTGTGTGGCGAATCTGAAGAGAGTTTTGAGAGGAGTGGTAGAGAGATTGTCCAGTGTATGTAAAGGAGGGTTGAAAGTAAACGTAGATAAGAGTAAGTTAATGGTTGTGATGAGGACAGTCTCAGTGTGAAGTTATGTTAGAGATGGTGCTTGAGCAGGTGTCTGAGTTTAAATATTAGGGGTATGTGGTGGAATGAGAAGGGAAACGGATGATGCAGGATGTAGTAGGAAAGTTGCTGAAATGGCAGGAAGGTTGCTGGTGCAATTGAATCGTTGGTGAATGTAAAGGGACTAGTCTGAGGTGCGCTAGAGTCTTACATGAGGGTATGTTGTTACCTGTTTATTGTAATGGTAGTGAAACTATGGTCTGGAATAAGAAAATATAGATCTAAGGTTCAATGTGTTCAGATATGACACATCTTTAGGGGAGCTTAAGGTGTGAGAAGAATTAATAAAATGAGGAAATGAACGTATTAAGAGATTGTGTGTTGTGAAGAAAAGGAGGTAAATGAAGATAAATGAAAGTATGTTGAGATTGGTTTGTCATGTGGAAAGGATGGAATTGATAGTCGGTTGGTATAAGCGGATGTCTAGTTGGCATAGGTTGTTTGGGAACCGACGGCTGGGGACCGAAGAGAAAAAGTGGATTGAGTCGGTGAACGAATGTCTGAGGAGAGAAATGTGAGTTTGGGCAGAGAGGGCGAGAATAAAGGTGCAATGATAGGAGAGAATGCGGGGTTTTGTATGGGGGTATGGATTGATGGCCCACCTGGGCAAGGATGAAACCCTTACACTGACATTTACCAGTAGTAGAGGTCCGCGCAGGTCCATGAAGCTCTAGGGGATTTTCTGTCGGTGACGAGTTCCACTAATATAATGGTACTGGCCATTTCCTTTCGACTTTAGTCATACTTCTTCTACTGCTTTTCTTTGCCGAAGCATTGAACACGCCACCTTAAGACACAACAGAGAGTAAGAGAGAAGATAGAAGAAAGAAGAAAATAATAATAATAATAATAATAATAATTTTAATAAAAGATCATAGAATCGAAAATAATAAGTAATACATATTCATAATAATAAGAAAACATATAGGAACAATTCCAGAAAACGAGTAGTAATAGATTCAAAGAATGAAAATTGGTTTCACAGAGGTAAAAATTATGAGAAGAAGAAGAAGAAGAAGCGATGCCACATCAATATTCAATATTCACTTTGAAAACCGTGTTGCAATAGAAACAGTTCTCAAGGAAACTAAAAGCCGACTTCTATGCACGAAATAGTGTATGTGATGGGAGTACGAGAGGAATCATTGTGGGGGAAGAAGGTGTGACGACTTCTGATGATGATCTGTTGGAACAGAGCAATATGGTGGATATTTGGTCTGTATGAGAAACTAAGAATTCTAATGGATTAATTTAAGGTCAAGGTATGTGTGGTTGTACTTGCGTCAATCTGACGGTGATGTTAGACGAGTGTACTTCTGGATAATCTGATGATATTTTGACGGGTGAGTTGAAGCTTCAAGATTGATTGTGTGGGAGACTTAAGGATTGGATGGGTGACATAAAAACGGATGGTATAAACAGGTGCTTGTGGGGTTGTTGGAGAAGAATAAGAAATGGTAGGAAGGGTTTGATCGATTGATTTCTGAGAAGGAGAGATGTAATGTGTGCAACTAATGCGATTTTCAGACAAGAAGTATTCATAAGGTATAAGTAGTTGTAGGTTAGAGATTGTATTGAAGTGAAGTAGATTGATTTTGTGTTGCGTAAGGTGTTGAAATATGGTTGATGGATTTTAAATCAGTAAAGGGGGGTGAGGATGGGAATATCAGATTATATATATTGTTTATTTAAGACTAAACGTTAGTGGGGAGATGGGCATGGAGAGGAAAGAAGATAAGGAAGGAAGTGGGGAGAATTAAGAGTAAGAAGTAAAGTAAAAGTTAAAAGGAAAAGTATTTAAGAGCGCTGGAAAATAAATCAGCTGAATGTGAAGAAGATCAAACTGAAAAAAAATCTGGACGCAAATATGAAGAAAGCCTTCAAAAGTAGTGCAAGAGGAGTATGTGCATGTGATAAAGTAGGAGATTCACAAGCCACACTATCTTTGTCGATTGAAAGAAAATTCTGAATTAATTAAAAGTACAAAAAAAAAAAAAAATGATGAGTTCTAAGAAAGGTGCATGGAAATGTATAAGGAGGAAAAAAGGAAGACTAAATGTTCCAGACATAGGAGGAAAAATGAGATAAATAAACACTGGAAGGAGGATGAATAGAAACTTACAAGGGAACGTAAAGTTAAGAAAGAGAGTAAAAGGAATCTTAATCTAATAATGAATTAAAGGGTGGTACTTTCGATTGATGAAGATGGAAGTGAAACGAAGAGTGTCAAGGAGACAGGCGCAGAACTATACATAACATTAAACAGTAATGAAGACAGTGATAGCTGAATGTGTGTGTGTGTGTGGATTTGATGGTGTAAAAAGAATAGGCATTTTGGAGGAGAGGTAATTAGTAGGGAGGAGGTAAATGGTTAAGTGAGGAAAGTGAAGAATGGTAAAACTGCAGGTATAGATGGAAATTACCGGTGAATGATCAAGAATGGAGGCGAGGATGTGACTGACTGGATATGAAGGTGTCTGTAACAAAGCGTTTATTGAAGGTATGAGTTCCCGAAGATGGAGAGAGATTAGTAAAGTATCCTTAATAAGGTAAGGGAGATCAAGGGGAAGTAGCACTTTATCGAGTGTTGTTAGAGAAGAAAGATACGATTTGGGGGGCTTTTTGGTATTTTGGTTGAAAGACAGTGCGTCGAGTGACTGGGGAACTCATTGAATATGAACAAATTGCATTTAGAAGTGATAGAGGATGTGTAGATCAAATTCCGCATTGAAACAAATGGCTGAGAAAATGAGAGAAGAACAAATTGTATTTAAGTTATATGACTCGAACAGAGTATAACAGATAATAAGAGAACGCTCTGTGGCAGATGTATAGTGAGCTATATGGTATGTAGGTTTCTGAATGCAATCAAAATTATGTATGACGATAATGAAGGGTGTGTAAGAAAAAATGGAGTTGACAGTGAATAGTTTAATATTAATAGTGAAGTGACGCAGGGATGTGTTATGTCTCCTTGGCTATTTAATTTGTATATGGATGAGGTGATGAAAGAATTAGAATAGGAGTAGGTAGGGAAGGTGTTAGACTGATGAGAGGAAATGGAGAGAGATAGAGGGTGCCCTGATTTATTGTGAGCTGATGAATTTGGTTTTGTAAACGAGAATCTAAAGAAAGTTTGAGAGGATTGGTAGAGGACTTTTGTAGGGTGTACAAAAGGAGGGGTTTAAAAGTAAATGTAGTTAAAAGTAACGTCACTGTAGTGTGTGAGAAGAGTCCGCCGTGTGAAATCATGTTAGATGGTGAGCAATTGGAACACATATCGGAGTTTAAATATTAAGCTATATGTTAGATCAAAAGGGAAGGGATAATGCAGAGCATAGTAGGAAAGTTGTGAATGGTAGCAGTGTCTGGTGCAATTAAATCCTTGGTGGATACAAAGGGACTAAGTCTTGAGTGCGCATAGCGGTTTTTGTTATGAGGGCATGTTGTCACCAGGTGCTAATGTATGGTAGTGAAAGTATGGTGTGGAATAAGAGGTACAGATATAAGGTACAATCTGTTCAGATAAAAAATTTTAGGAGCGTGTTCGGTGTGAGAATTGGTAAAATGACTTAAGAACGTGTTAGTGTGTTCTGTGGTGTAAAGAAAGATGTAAATGTGAGAATAAACGAACGTGTATTAAGATGGTTTGTCATTGGAAAGGATGGATGATAGCGGTGTAATTAAGCCGCATGTATAGTGGTGAATGTGCTGGGAATCTACTGACTGGGAAACCGAAGAAAAAGTGGATGAATCAGTGAAAAAATGCGAGTCTGGCAGAGGCGAGTAGAAAGCTTCATAATAAGAGTGAATGGCGGGGTATTGTGAAAGGGTATGGTTGTGGGTCTGGCCAAAGGGATAGAACCCTACACCTGACGAGATACCACGGAGGTCCTTCGCGGTTTGTAACCCTTAGGTGGATTTTCTTACTGCGATGAGCTCTCACGTTAAGCTCTAGCTTATGTTCTTTTACTACTTTTCTGTTTCCTCTGTATGTTGCGCAACTCATCCCCAACCTGGGATAAGGAAGTAGATAATGATGATTATGATCTATTTACTATTAAAATAATAGTTGCCATTTTTTAATTCTTCGTCTAATTAGGTTCCATTTGTTCGGTTTTTGTAACATAGCAAGGTTCATTATCGTTCCAATTCGGAGGGCGTGAACCCGACGAACTGTTGGCAAACCTAAACGCTTGCGTTTGAGTAGAGCGCAGCAAAGCGGCTTTTTTATTATTATTATTCATTATTATTATGTATTATTATTATATCATTATAGCATGTTATTGTTAATAGTTATTGTTATTGTTATTGTTATTGTTATTGTTATTGTTATTATTGTTATTATTATTATTATTATTATTATTATTATTATTATTATTATTATTATTATTATTATTATTATTATTATTATATAGAAAGTAAGCAGTGGTAAAGATTCCCCAAAACCAATGCCAAAGTGGCAAGACGTTTTAATTTGGGATTTAGGATTTTAAGAGTTTTAAATAATTCTAAATAAATTGAAATAACTTGAAAGAAAATTATTTATTTTTAATACTTATGAGAGAAAAATTGTAGGGCGAAATTATGAAAGCTTTTACGAAAAAACTTAAATGATAAGGGAATAATGAATAATTCTAAAATTATAACCAATGTTAAACGATTCATATACTTGTAATACATACAATTTATTATTATTATTATTATTATTATTATTATTATTATTATTATTATTATTATTATTATTATTATATTATTATTATTATTATTATTATTATTATTATTATGGGTTAAATTTCGCTAAAAATAACAACATATACTGTATTAGATGAAATAAATATACACACGTTGCATAAATGTAAATGGTGTACATACCTATATATTCGTGATAATTATTTGCATTGTCAAGAAAGTTCAACTACAGTGTCGATTTACAAGCTGAATTTTTAATAATAAATACTAACAAATTTTTTTTTGGGCATTTGGTGTTTCTGTTACTGAATGTTGATTGCTTTTCTATTCCCTTAAAGGTGTCTCTTAAGGGCTTCTAATAAAAATTGACAATATGCCATAAGCAATACATTCTCGATCATTATAAAATAAAATAACAAGCAATTTAAAAACAGTAGACACTAATCTTGTTGTCAGTTCGTTATCAAGAATTTTATTAAACTAAAAATATAAGTAATTGAAATTATTCAGAAACGTCAACAAGACTATTAGTACAAGATACTTAGAAAAATTAAAAAGTGGGAAAATCATATTATAGTGAACAATTTACATTTAAATTTTCATTAATTTGATATATAATAGTAGTGCCCAACTGTATGAATGAGATTGTTTCCTTTTTGTGAAGGGTATCTTATGGGAAGCTAATAAAAGATCAAGGTAAGGAGAAATGGAATTTTTTTGGTGATTAGAATAAGAAATTAAAGGATCATAATGAAGTGGAGAAAAAAAAAAAGATTAGAATGAAAATAAATTTAGAAAGAAATTAAATAAAAGAAATAATTAAGGAAAAAAAAAGTTACTTACTACTAAATAAACCTATGGTGTGGAATTAAAAGAAAAGAAGAGTCGTGGAAAATGAAGGAGTTCAAAGTGATATTAAAGGAAAAAAAAATTAAATCCCACTTTTTTTTTTTTTTTTGTTAAGTATTATGTCATTTTTATTAAATATTAAATTATTTTACTGCATTTTTCTTTTTTATCCATCAGTGTTTATTTAGTGTCAATTTTGTTATTATTATTTATTTTATTAAGTGCTAAGGTGATGCTAATATTATATTCATTAATTTATTTTATTTACTATTCTGTAAAAAAAAATTTGAGATTAGGAGATTAGTTTATGTATTATAATATATATATAATATAATTATATTAATAATAATATATATATATATATATAACTATATAATAGTATATATATATATATATATATATATAATATATATATATATATATATATATATATATAATATTATATATAATATATATATATATAATATATATTTTTGGAGTGGATGTCACGAGGGATCCCCAGCACACAAGAATGCGGCTAGACGTGTTAGCAAATAACGACAGGGGAAATCCACTTAACAAACGAAAGAGGAAAACATGGCTGAGAGATGGTTAGATCTTATACAGATGTTCAGGTCAAGAGAAGGCCAAAAAATGCAGATCACTATATATATATAAAATTCTCAGAGAGTTAGTTGCTTGAAGGGATTATTAGCACGTTCAGAAAGAACTTGCTTCGAAAGGGTCAAGATCGGCAACGCCAATCCAGCAAAAGAGATGAAACGACAGTGAGAGGGACAATGGGGAGCAAAATGTGCAGGACGGGGGAACCCCCCGCCGACATAAGAAATCCAAGGGTGAGATTTGTATGACCAAGACGCAATCGGGCCAGGACCACCTCCAGGAGGCGACTCTTCCTACAAAATGAAGACCACCGCCCAGGACGGGTTTGACATTCCGAAGTTCGGCGCCACGAGCATCCTCCGGCCCAACATGACTTGCCAGCCAGAGAGGAAAGCCCCGACGCAAAAGGATGGAGAAATCCTGTAGCAGGCGAAAGGCCCAGGAGCGCACAGCTGGGGAAGTAACCGGGCACCCGAACCCTGTGTGCAGCCGCCCGTCTGGCCTCCCATCGAGCCGGTTCGTCGCAGGAACACTCCACATGGAGGGAACCACAACAGAATCTCAAGGTTGTGGTGCTTGCGCATTGGCTAAGCAAGCAGATGGGACTGATTGACATGCACAGGACCAACGGGTTACGAGTTGACCTGGGTCTACAGCAACGACTGGAGAGGCGCCCGAGAAGTCCCGAACGCACTGGTGATTAATTACCCCCACGGGCGGAAAGGTACTGATCCTGTTCACCGCAATGACATGGCTATTAGTTCAGCTGAAAAAACTGACAAATAGGGTGGAAGGGGATATGGGATAAAGTGGTCCGGAAACACAGCTGAAGCTCCCACCCTTCCTCCTGTCTTTGAACCATCAGTGTAAACCGCTATACGAGTCGCTATGGACCTGCGTGAGACACAAAGGAATCGCTCAACAGCACCGGGTGCGCCTCCGACTTATGCAAAGACTGGATCCACTGCAGAGAGCAGGAGCGGAGAGACCCACTGTGAACGAGTAAAGGTAAAATCAAATTGCATGACCGCTCGCGAGGAAGGTCAGGGAAAGCAAGAGGAAGTACACAAACCCAGCAAATGGCCAATAAGAAGGCTTGTGACGGAAACATCTCCTTTTATAAAATTTCTTTTAAGGGGGGTTTGGGTTTTTTTTCCAAAAAAGGGGGGCCGGAAACGAGGTAGAAACCTGAAGACGAATGAACAGCGAGCACATGAGCTGCTCCCTCCGCAGGGATAGGGCATCACCCCGGCCTCCACCATCAGGCTTCCCCTCGGAGAGGAACGGAATGCACCTGTCTTGGCAATTCTCAGACCCTCAGTCTGAATGGCGTCAAAGAAGGCGGAGGTAGGACTGGAATTTCTGCCCATAAATGGCACAACCACTAGTCCAGTTTAGCCCGCCACCAGCGATGATTGTAGTAGGTTGGAGCATGGTTTTTCGTCCCGCACCCCAAGTCTTGGAGGTGAAGGTGCCGTAAGAAGAGCCAGAGAACGGGCGCGGGCCAATTAGCTTTGTGGAGAGGTATATATGAGGAACGGTACGTAAGGCGCTCATCGAGCAACAGACGCCCCAGAAACCGGCACCCCGTCGCTCTCCGACGACGGATGGGGGGAGCCAATAAACGCTAACTTTGGAGACATTGTAATGCGACCCTACGACGAGGGATGATTTGTTTTCGGAGGGTGGAAAAGCACGGCCGTAGTTTTCGAACGTGGAAAATGTTAAAGCCACGCGCAAGAGCACCAAGAGGAGGAAACAGCCTAATCTATTTGGCAACCATGAAGGTTGACCGTTCCATACAAGGAAGTTAGCACCAGAGAGTTACAGGGCAAGTCGTGTCAACCATAGGATGGAGCACCGCCACTGACGAGCGGGGGGAGGGGGTGGGAATCGACACCACCATTGAAACCAATAAGCGAAAGCAACACGCTCAGTACAATGCCCTGCGGCACCCCTTTCGTCCAGGACAAAACACCTCCTCGACAGCGTGGTAACACAACGGACCAGAAACGAACGATCCGACATCAACAACTGAGGAATAGGGGAAGTTGGCCCCTAAGTCCCAAAGAGTGGAGGGCTCCCGACAAAAACACCGCCCCCTCACACGTGCTAATCATACCGGCCTTTTTTCGGCTCTCAAGAAGACGCCAGGGTCATTTGTTGGAAGCAAATGACTCACCGTATGTAGTGATCCAACGAAGGAGAGGATCTGACCAGAGACAATCGACGCGGATTGCGCGGACGAAAACCCAAATTGTTAGATCGGAAAATGCATGAGTGCTCCAACTGTGGGAACAGACGGGGGAAGCCAACCCCATTTCTGCCATGACTTAATCTAAGAAGTATTGCAGTCACGATGAAAATTATGGGGGGCGGATGGTTATCGGAAAGGAAGTATCGGATCCTTCCCCAGGTTTGGGAATGGGGCAATAATGCAGTAGACCAGACAGGGAGGGGAAGACCCCCCACCCATCATTCTTATTAGTATGTATGTACAGCCCGCGCAAGGAAGGCAGTGCAGATGGATTGTATGCCTGTTTGCAATGTCGAAGCAATCTGAAAGGAAGAGCCGTCAGGGCCGGCAGGACGCTCCATTCCCGCAAAGCTTGAAAGGGGCGTTATCTGGAAAACTCGGCCCTGTGGTAACCGTTGCTATGGGAGGTCACTGTTTCCGGCGCGAACAGAAAAAGATCCAGGAAACTTCCTCAAGCCCGCAGCGACAGAACGGAAAAGGTATCAGGATAACGGGAGCCGCTGGAGCAGGACGCGGCGAAGTGTAACCCAAACTCGTCCTTACCGCCCACTCAAACTCTCCTGGGGAGCAGAGCATGACTCGCAAGGTTTGCGGCCATAGACAAGAGACTCTGGAGTAGCTATCCATACGGTGCCTGGGGATGCGCATGTTGGGTTTTGCCGGGAAAATTTTCTCGGCACCTCCCCTTTTTAATGGACTGAAGATACAGGACGTAGAGAATTAACGGTGACGTATGGTGCGAAAGATACTGTTCTTTACCGCGTACCGGCGATTAATAGCGCCGGAACGGGCCGCCGAAGCCTGGGGTAAACAGGAATCAAGTATCTTGAAGGTTGTGGGAGTCTGTTGTTAAGCTTATACTAAC
>JABUQX010003608.1:42500-43598 GCA_015478945.1 Trachelipus rathkii | reverse complement strand
TGCGAAGGCAATGTATATGATTTTTAAGCAATCTATAATATTTGATGAGGTACCAGATGACTGGAAAACAGCATATGTTGTGCCTATTTATAAGAAAGGTAGTAACTATTTTGAAAATTATAGGCCAGTTAGCTTAACATCTCTGGTGGTAAAGTTTCTGGAAAAGTTACTGAAAGGTCCTATAGAGAAATAAAATTTAGAACGAAACAAGGTATTGTACGATTCCCAGCACAGTTTCAGAAAGGGTAGGTCATGTCAGACTAACCTTTTAGAATTTATGGAATACATTGCTGACTGCATTGACCGAAAATATCCAGTTGATATTATATATTTAGACTTTAGCAAAGCTTTTGATAAGGTTCCCCACATAAGGCTGATGAAGAAATTATTGCAATGTGGTATAGGTGGAGTGGTACATGGTTGGATTAAAGAGTGGTTGTGGAATAGAAAACAGTGTACACAACTAAATGGCAATAAGTTGTCATGGAAAATAGTGAAGAGTGGTGTTCCACAGGGTTCAGCGTTGGGGCCACTATTGTTCTTCATATAGCCTATATACATACAAGATTTAGACCAGGGACTTAAATGCAAGGTTTCTAAGTTTGCAGATGATACCAAAGTGGCCACCTCGGTTAGGAATAGTGAAGGATGTATAAAGATTCAAAATGATCTTGATAAACTTTTGGGTGGGCAGATAAGTGGCAAATGAATTTTAATAGCAAAAAGTGTAAAGTTCTTCACCTAGGTTACTCAAATAAAGTTTTAACTACAATATAAATGGGGATTGGCTCGAGTCTGTGGACCAAGAAAAAGATTTAGGTGTGATTATAAGCAGCAATTTGAAAGTAGCTTAATCAGTGTTTGGAAGTAAGGAATAAATAAAGCTAATAAGATGCTGGACATAATAAATCGCAATGTTGTTTACAAGAGCAAGGAAGTTATAAGTAAACTGTGTAATAGCTATGTTAGGGTGTGCACAAGTTTGGGCCCCTATTTAAAGAAAGACTTATAGATATGCTAGAGAGAGTGCAATAGAGCAACAAGGATATTTCTGGGTTTGAGGTAAGGACTATGAGGAGAGGCTGAGGAGTTAGGAAT
>JABUQX010003608.1:22500-35000 GCA_015478945.1 Trachelipus rathkii | reverse complement strand
CATCATGGAGACCAAAAAGGGCGGCTGGAATTCCTAGCTGTCATTGATTGCCTTCTAATGAATGTACCGGACTTATTGGAAAATATCTTGTAGACCGATGAATCTCGCTTTACCAATAACGGTATAATGTATAACAGGTGGAACTTCAGACATTGGTCGGAAACAAACCCCCGTCTAACATTCACTAGCCATCACCAGGTCTCATACTCAGTCAACGTTTGGTGTGGTATACTCAATAGTAGGATTATCCGGGCCTTAGTTCTTCGAAGGAAATTTGACAGGACAGCGGTTACCTCCATTTCCTGCAGACCGTCCTTGTTGAACTCCTGAGTGATATACCTTTAAGAACACAACAAAGAATATATTACTAACATGATGTGTGCCCAGCACATAATGCAGCTATAGTGACGACCTACCTCGACAACTTTTCCGGGAAGATGGATCAGAAGATCTGGTCAATTTCCATGGCCTGCGCGTTCACCCGACTTAACACCACTGGACTACATTCTGTGGGGGTATCTCAAACATACCGTGTACGCTGGGTTTAATGACTCAGTAACCTCGCCCGATGATCTTCGCCGTCGAATAACCAACGCATGTAGGGGAATCAACCCTGCTTCACTGTCATTGGCATGCAATGAAACCTGGCGCCAGAGGGCTGAGGCATGTGTTCGCCAGGATGCATGCACCGAACAACATTTGAAAATACTGGAAGTACAAGTTGAAACGAACTGACGTTCTTCTCCCTTCTTGCATGTGTGGAATAAGATCCATAGGTGTAATTGTAATGAAACTATTAACAACTTTATTACATTACATGTATCGATATTAATGAGCTGTCTTGAACACCATTGTTTTCTTCAACCTTTTCACATTCACGTTTAAAACTATTGTTGTTAACATTGACGCGTTTACCAACCAGTACATGTAACTCTATTTATTAACGCAAATGTGTCGAAAAGAAGAGCCCACCTCATTTTTTATGTGCATTTCACTAAAGCCATAAAAAATATATCATCCCATTCGACATTCACATGTTTGTGCACGGTTTTCGTTATGCGTGCGCCAGCACCAACGTAACATATTCCATCCTCCTTAGTGAATTAAATAATCGAACTTATTTTCCTACACATTTTCATACTTAAAACATCCCGTACGGTGATACACTGCTGTAACATAACTCGTGAGACACCCCGTATAATACAGTATATTATTATATATATAATATAATATTATATATATAACTATATATAATATATATATATATAATATTAGATATATATATATATATATATATTATTATATATATAATATATAATATATAATATATATCATATATATAGTAAGGTATAGCACAGGACTCCACATATTTCTGAAAAAATTCTTAAGTCCAAAATCAATAATATCTAATGTATATATAGCGTCTATATATTACTTATTATATTACGTATATTATATATATATATTATTACATTATATTATATTATTATTATATATTATTATTTATATATTATTTAATTAATATTTGTATATACATATCGATTATATTGATTTTGGACTTAAATTTTTTTCAGAAAATATGTGGAGTCCTGTGCTATACTTTATCCTCATATACCGGTATATATATAACAGACTGCCGGATATCCACCGGATATCCAGCCGGATATCCGGTATCCTGTTTTAATCTTCCAGCCGGATATCCGGTATCCGGCTATCCGGTATCCACTTTTCCGGCCCATCCCTAATATATAATATATATATAGTAGTATATATAATATATAATATATATATATGGGATATTTATAAATGTTAATATATTATATATTATATATAATACATATATATATATATATATATAATATATATATATATATATTAGGGATGTACCGGAACCAGGTTCCGGCCGGAACTTCCGGCCGGAACCTCGATTTTTTGGAAGTTCCGGTTCCGGCCGGAACTAACCGGAACTTTCTACTTTTTCAAATGTCTTTCTTAAAAAAATTCAGTAATTGATTTGTCATTTACTCAGTTATGATTTTGCATAAAAAATAATATAGAAAATTGATATATATGAAAAAATATCATGATAAAATGACATCGACTTTCGAAACTTTAAATATGAAACAATATTTCACACTCGAACCGTTAAATATTAAAAAATATTTTCACACTCGAACCGATAGCTTTAATACTCTAGAACAATGCTGTTTTGTTTTTTGTTTTTTGTTTTTTTTTTGAGATTTTTTTTATTTTTTTTATTTTTTTAGACACAAATTGCTTTTTTAATTATTATTTTTATAAAATTAGTAAATAATCCTAATTATTACCTAATTAATAATAAGTTTAATAAATATAATCTTTATTTAAATTAAGTTATATAAATTATATATAACATTATATACTGTATAATAATATCTGAGTACTCTAATTTTATTTATTTCTTTATTAAAAATGACTTGAAACTACATTGATGAATTTACTTATTATATAGATGAAATATACTTATCATTAATTAGGTGATAGCTATAATTAATTATTAATTTATAAAAAAAAAAATTTGCCTAAAAAATAAAAAAAATAAAAATATTTTTTTTATAAAAAAAATCACGTAAAAAAAAATCAGTTGATTGAAATCATTTGATTTCTTTTGCGCCAACCCTGCTCTAGAATCTAGACCTGGGGATAAATAAAATTTGTACAGGGTATTATTATTATTATTATATATTATTATTATTATTATTATTATTATTATTATTATTATTATTATTATTATTATTATTACACTGGTCAACAAAAAAAAGGTGAAATTTTTCTTGGATGGACTTTTGTAGCAGATATATAGTAATTTTGATGTGCTGATTCCATATATAATCTCGGATTTGCTGTATCACATCCCGTTTTCGTGCAATCATGGATCCCTATTTTTGCATATTCCCTAGGAATGACAAAATTCATGTGCGCCTACGTAGGCTGTTATAGACGTTTACAATCCACGCAATGCTACAGTACGCAGGCAACGTTTTACTGCGGTCGATATTCGGAAGCATGTGGATAACTTTAGTACGTCTACATGTATGGATGCCAATGACCTGGATGATGTCTATCATCCATCTTAAATACAGTCGGATGGTCCGTCATTGTTTACCCAGGGTGAACTGAACAATCCTGTGCGAGAGTTGTATTTGCCTTAGTTGTCCTCTGAGCTGTTGGCTTCGAGGTTGCATGAAAAATGACTACTAGCCCATGGCACAAGAGTAACATTTTATCGTAACAGAGAAGCAGAGCTGCGGAGGTTCTTCCAGTCAGATGGTAACCTTTTGTATTGCAGTGAAGTTGCAGGCCTACTACTCGCTATGGGACTCCCAGCATACGATGTACGTGAGTGAGACTGTTTATTACACTTCCAAAAGCAGTTTTTAAAAGTGTGTGTTGTTACCAAACACCGGGCAACAGATATGTTACTTCGGTTCAGTAGGGTACTCGGTACGGATGAGAGAGGAGTATGCAAATATCAAGACAGTTTTGGAGAGGCTACAATATCGGTACCTGGATGGTTAATATGCGTCAACCTCAAAATGGTAAACATTATGCTCGGCCAGCAAGAATGGCCACCGAGGGAAACCTTGACGCCAGGTGACAGGAACATCGTACGTGAACCACTTGTACAGAGAGAAATCATTCATTCTTTACTTCCACATACACAAACTTGGTTTGATGAAACAATTTGTGAAGGCCCTAGACCATGATGGTGAATGCTTTCGCTATATATGCTCAACGTTTCCTGGTCTGAGTGATGAGAAGAAAATGCTGGAATATTTGATGGCCTACAAATACGACACTCCTCCGTGATGCTGCCTTTGCTACAACAATGACTGTATTAAAGGCAAGAGCGTTGAATGCTTTTTCAGATGTAGTACAGAATTTTCTGGGGAACAGGAAAGCCGAGAACCATTAACACTGTACAGGAACTGCTAGACAGTTTTCATTCTCATGGATGTAGAATGAGTATAAAGTTGCACTACTTACATTCTCACCTAAGCAAATTTCTGGTAACCTAGGCGATGTTAGTGATGAGCAGGGTGAACGCTTCCATCAAGATCTAAAGTTCATGGAAGGACGTTACCAGGGGCAAGTGGGATATCAATATGATGGCCGGACTATTGTTGGAGCTTGATGAGGGATATTCCAGACGCTATGCACAGTAGATCGTCTACGAAGAGAAAGTTACTACCATCGTAGGTATGTTTTACATTAACTAAACCCATTCCTTCTATTACATTCATTGTTGTCCCATATTATTCTTTATTCATAGTTGTATTATATGTTTAACATATATCTATCAAAGACATGTATCATATCATTGTGATTTGTTTCTCTCCTTTCATAATATATACTATATATATTATTATATATATATATTTATATATATATATATATATATATATATTATATATATATATATATATATATATATATATATATATTATATATATATATAAGTATCCCGATAATTGTGACAGACCCTCTTGAAAAAGGTAAAAATCATAAAATTTTACAAATGTGTGTTACACACAGTATCTCACAAATGCGATGTCATACACAAAATCCGATAACATTTTTGGAATCAGCACATCAAATATATCAATAAAATAATCAATTGCGAAACCCCGTCCAAGAAATTTCATGTTTACCAGTGAAATTATTATTATTATTATTATTATTATTATTATTATTATTAAAAGAAATTAACTTAAAGTAGAAATTACTACAAAACAAAATATTAACTCAACCTGTTTAAGCAAAATTTTTAAAACAAGATTCCATAATTTTCTACTTAAAAATGTAGCTTATTTGAATATTGAAATATTATGGAGCAGGAAAATAAGTTGCTCTCCATGTTGTGGAGTTAAACGTGATCTCTTATCCTCAAACACGTTACCCGCTTCTGAAAAAAGCTTGTTTTTAAAAAAAAAAGCTTTTCTGAAAAAAGCTTTTTAAACTTTGAAGACCCGTAGAACTTTATATAGTATATTCCTATTTACTTAATAAATTTATTGATCCACTTATCCAAATTTTGTTGGCTTATAGAACTAAGAGCTCACAGTATAGATATGTGACAGATAATTCTAGAGAGACTCCACTTGATATGACAAGTTTTAAGTAGAATATGTAAGGTGTAGCGGAAGTCAAAAAGTTCCGGTTCGGCTTTGGAACCAAAAATTCTGTTCCGGGTACATCCCATAATATATATATATTATTATAATATATGATATATATATATATATATATATATATATATATTATATATATATATATATATATATATATATATATATATATTAATATATATATATATATATATATATATATATATATATATATAAATTATATATAAATAAAAATAGATTAGATATATATATATATATATATCTTTAATATATATATATATATATATATATATATATATATATATATATATGTAATGAAAATGAAAGAAGTAATTCTGAAATTAAAATTGTTCAATAGGTGTTGGAATGAGAGCAGGTTAAATTACTTGCATGATGAAGATTTAAGTGTAGATGAACCATTCAAATCAAAGGGTAACCTTACTTCTTTTAGACCAAAGCACATTTAATAGGGATAGGCCCAAAATTTCTAACTCCTTTTTTAATAATAATAATAATAATAATAATAATAATAATAATAATAATAATAATAATAATAATAATAATAATAATAATAATAATAATAATAATAATAATAATAATAATTCACTAACTTAATAATTAAATTTATTTAATTGACACTTTTCAAATATATTTATTGTGTATTATTGAAATTTTCACAATTTCTTTCAATTTACAAAAAAAAAAAATTAGTTGTACATGATTATAATGATTTTTATTCATGCAAAATTCCTGAGCCATGCATACCATATTTTTTCATTGATTTAGTATTTGTACATAAAAAGTGGCCAAAATTTGATCAGCCCTGGTGTAAGCTAATAATAAGAAAACCTAACTAAAGGCAGCTCTGGAAAGACTATTAATTTCTTAGTGGGGATACAATTTAGCATTATAAAATTTTGACCTCTCTCTAGTTTCTACAATGATAAAGAGAGTGTGCACTTTGAACTATATCATAAGAAAATTGTCACAATAGGAAATTAACAATCATTTTGCCTAATTTTGTGAAGGGACTTCAGTATTTTCAACTTTAAGATAATTTTTGAAAATGCATAAATATATTAAATGTTGGATTTTAGGTTGGAAATGACAGCTACATCTTTTTCTATGTTGACATCATTAGTTTGCGGAAGATAACGATATAAATTTACTCTTTGTTAAAGATTGATTTAAAAACCTTGTTTTTTTTTTTAGTTAATACCACAGCTCATGGTCAGAGCCCTATATTCAAGGCGGGGGTTGGACTCAATTTACATCTGAGTAAGACAAAGCTAAGCCTAAGGAGAGAATAGCTCACATTCTATATTTCTATAGGCCTATATTACGTCCACCTCATGTGGACATGTGAGAAAGTGGACATGTGTCTCTAACCTATTATGTTTGTAACATCATTTATTTATTCATTATAGGTGCCAAAAAATGTAACTAGTTATTTTCTTTCACTTTCTTTAAATTCTCTAAAATTTATCAAAATTAAGGTTGCTGACATCATAATTATCAACTTTTGTATAGCAATATCTTCAATCACTTGCAGTTTCCACAGTATTATCTAAGTCAAACTTTTGATCATACCAGCACAATCTAATTTAATTGAATAATCCAATTTTCCTCCATCAGAGAAGCATTCTTTCAACACTTTCTGGAAAATCTATTAGATCAACTCAATTTGCAACAGCTTATTCAATCGCTGCAGATTCTTCCTTAAATTTTTTGGAAAAAAGAATTCATGTTTTCTAAATGTTCAAATATTTTTCAAGTGAAATACAAAATTTTAGCAACTAAAGTAGCTTCAAGTCAAAGCTGTAGTAGGTTCCCAGGCCTTTCTCCGAACCAGAGCTGTGTTAGCCTGATTGGTATTTCTCCATCTTATTTGCCAAAGGTAGAATAAGTGCACACTTTTAACAAGACGGAAAGATCAAATGTTACAAGTAGAGATGAGATGGTTTACCAAGAAGGATGCAATATAAAGAGCAAAAGTTTTAAGAATCAAAAAATGAATACCTTAGGACCATATATGTCTTCTTAGTATTAAACTCGAAGAGAACAAAACTCACAAATTAGGAAGGAATTACATGATGCATAAATGAGTTGGATGGGGAAGGAGGAGGAATAGAATATTTTAAAGTAGAATTAGATGCAAAGGTTTGAACAAAAATTTATGTTTTGGTAGAAGGTAGAACAGCAGTGGTACCATCAAAATAAGCAGTTTACATTTTTGGCCAAATGATAGAAAAAGATTAAAGATAAGTCAGAAAGATTGTTGCATTTTCTTTAAAGGTATAAAGTTTTTTAGTGTCACATTTGGATGAGTAAATATAAATAGCATATAACAAGTTTTAAAGAGTCTTAAGATTTCAGTAATTCAAAAGGCATCATCCCTGTGATGAATATAATGAGAACATGCACAATTTAAACCAAGGTTTAGAGTTTTAATTGATGGGATCGAGAATAAAAATTATACCTCTGTATCCATGAGAAAATAACCCATTAGGTGATCTGTGCTCTGATAGACCATACCTACTGAAGCAGTACGGTAATCATTGTATGTTAAATAATAAGTAAAACAAATCAGCAGCACTAAAGTGCTATATAATGTTTTCTCACTGAAATTTGGCAATATTTAAACATTGGGTTCAAGTCAGGACCATATATATATATATATATATATATATATATATATATATATATATATATATATATATATATATATATATATATATATATATATATATATATAGTATATATAATATATATATATATATATAACTCAAAGAGGGCAAAACTCACAAATTAGTAAGGAATAAAATGATGCATAATTGAGTTGGATGCGGAAGGAGGAGGAATAGAATATTTTAAAGTAGAATTAGAAACAAAGGTTTGAGCAAAAATTTTAGTTTTGGTAGAACAGCAGTGGTACCATCAAAAGAACCAGTTTACATTTTGGTCAAATGATATAAAGAGTAAAGAGGGGGTCAGAAAGATTATTGCATCAGGGTTTTAAAAAACCAGTGATTGAAAAAAAAACAAAAAAAAAAAACAAAGCATTTCTTGGGGGGGAGGGGGTATTTATTGGTAATATTTTTTTTGATACTGTCATTTCAGTATTATTTGTCACAATAGGAAATTAACAATCATTTTGCCTAATTTTGTGAAGGGACTTCAGTATTTCAACTTAAAGATAATTTTTGAAAATGCATAAATATATTAAATGTTGGATTTTAGGTTGGAAATGACAGCTACATCTTTTTCTATATTGACATCATTAGTTTGCGGAAGATAACGATATTAATTTACTCTTTGTTAAAGATTGATTTAAAAACCTTGTTTTTTTTTTTTAGTTAATACCACAACTCATGGTCAGAGCCCTATATTCAAGGCGGGGGTTGGACTCAATTTACATCTGAGTAAGACAAAGCTAAGCCTAAGGAGAGAATAGCTCACATTCTATATTTCTATAGGCCTATATTACGTCCACCTCCTGTGGACATGTGAGAAAGTGGACATGTGTCTCTAACCTATTATGTTTGTAACATTATTTATTTATTCATTATAAGTGCCAAAAAATGTAACTAGTTATTTTCTTTCACTTTCTTTAAATTCTCTAAAATTTATCAAAATTAAGGTTGCTGACATCATAATTATCAACTTTTGTATAGCAATATCTTCAATCACTTGCAGTTTCCACAGTATTATCTAAGTCAAACTTTTGATCATACCAGCACAATCTAATTTAATTGAATAATCCAATTTTCCTCCATCAGAGAAGCATTCTTTCAACACTTTCTGGAAAATCTATTAGATCAACTCAATTTGCAACAGCTTATTCAATCACTGCAGATTCTTCCTTAAAACAAATTTGACAAATAAATTAATAAATAGGTATAAAATTTAGAGCAAACATATGTTTTGGTAACAGACATTACATTATCCAATTCAAACTGCTGAAATGACATTTCCTAATTGGGGAAACTTGTAAAGGTAAATGAATTTTGATAAATATATGAATACATGATCATTTCTTGGTATTACAATATATATATATATATAATATAATATATATATATATATATAATATATATATATCTTATTTAATATATATTATATAGTGGGAGGAGGTTTTAGGTAAATATTTATATACTTATATAATACTTAATTATATCATTATATATATATAGCTATATATAATTATAATATATATATATAATATATATAATATATATATATTATATATATATAATATATATATATAATATATATATATATATATATATATATATATGGCACCTATATATATATTAGTGATGGTACGATTAAGATTTTTTTATGATGATGATGATGATGATGATGATGATGATGATGATGATAATGATGATGACGATTATAATAAATTTTGATGATGATTATGATTAATTGAAAAAGTATATTTTAAAAATTTATTATTTTAATTAATTTAACAAATTTATAATAAGGAGAATTAAATTGTGTTCACTTCATTCTTATTTAAATGTGTAAATACATTAAGAACCACATTAATACATAGAAAGTTTTCCTGTTATTCATTAACATCTTGGTTTTGTCACATCTAATAATAGATTGTGGTTTTGCTTCTAATTTCTATATAATAATAATAATAATAATAATAATAATAATAATAATAATAATAATAATAATAATAATAATAATAATAATAATAATAATAGGAAGTGAGGAAGAATTAAGAGTGAGAAGTTAAATGAACAAGGTAATAAGGATAAGTATTTAAGAGTGCTCTTAAGTAAATCTGTTGAATGTGAACAAGTTGAAACTGAGCAAATCTGGAAGCAAATGAAGGAAGCAGTTGCTAGCTGTGCAAAAGAAGTATTTGGATGTGCTAAAGTAGGAAGTAAGAATGTTAACAGCGAGTGGTGGAATGAAGAGGTGATGCAAGTGGTTAAAAGTGAAAAAGAAGCGTGGTTGAATGTACTAAAACCCAATGATGAGGTTTCAAAAGAAAAATGCTTGGAATTATATAAGGAGGAAAAAAGAAATACTAAAAGGTGCATACATAGGAGGAAAAAAAGGTAAATTAACAGTTTGGAAGGAGGATGAATGGGAACTTATAAGGGAATAGGAAGCTCTTCTGGAAGGAGCGCGAAAGGTTAAGAATGAGAATAAGGGGAATTTGCTTAGAAACAGGTTGCACGATTGGGGAACACACTGGGTTGTCTCAATGGGTTTTCATAAAGCCCACCTTGAAAAGACCAATCAAAAAACCCACCACTGGGTTTTATCTTAATTTTATTTAAAAAAAAGGTAAAATGAAGGATAAAATTCAACTGAGACTGGAGGCTAATTAATTGAAAGATAGTAATATCTTATGTTTAATTTCTTTATTGTTAATTTCAACTTTCTTAATCCTAGTTTACTAGTTAAATGCTCTTTGTGTGAGATTATTATATTATGTTATCAGCAGTAACATTGCTCATTCCAGACAAAAGGGGAAAGTCGCAATAAGAGCCCTAAGCTGAAGCTCTGTGGCCAAGACATCCCACACTCAAAAACACCCACTACACAAGGTGACAGGTGTTACTTTCGAAACCTACATGAGTGACATGCCCTTTGCTAAATTGCTGAACACATTGACAAGTGACAACATAACCAACAAAACTTAAAAAATGAAAATGCCTTTAAATTTAAATGCACTAGGGGCACACCAAATTTGGTCAAACAAAAAGAACCTTTAATGAATAATATATACATAAGAATTTTGGGCCTGCACTCCCATCTTTAAACTATATATTATATATAGTATTTATATATATATTATTATATATATATATATAGTATAGTATATATATATATAATAGTATTATATATAATACTAATATATATATATTATATATGCTATTTATAAGCGAATGACTCCAGGTACGAAGATCAAATTAAAATAATGAAATAATTTCAACTAGTTTTAGGGTAAATACATTAAGTAAATAACTGAATTTTCAAAATGTACTTTATTAATATTACACAAAAGTAAAAAGAATGTATATTTTTTTTTGTGCTCACACCTATAGGCTTATAAAAATGAGTAGCTTTTTGGCAATTTTATTTTCAGTTTAATTTTGATGAATGTTCGTAAAGTTTGTAGAGATGTTATATATATATATTGATATTTGATATTTTTATATTTTTTTTTTTTTGAACGGGGTTGGCCCTTCAGCCCCCCCCTCTATACTCATCCCCTCCTTCCGGCCCTAAACCCGCTCGCAAGCTCGCGGGTCCGTGGGAGAGTTTTTTTTAAAATAAAAAAATATAAATTATAATTGAAAATTAAAAGAAAAAAAATAATCAATTCATGATTAAGTTATAGATATGAATAATAATAAAATAATAATCTTTTTTTAATAGTTTTTAAAATGTTGTACTATTAA
The DNA here is from genome assembly GCA_015478945.1 of Trachelipus rathkii. Lineage (NCBI taxonomy): Eukaryota > Metazoa > Arthropoda > Malacostraca > Isopoda > Trachelipodidae > Trachelipus > Trachelipus rathkii. The sequence continues at coordinate 23,401 of JABUQX010003608.1, read as the reverse complement.
AAATATTTTTTAATTTTTATAAAAAATTACCTAAACAAATTTATGAAAATGCAAATAACGCAAATAAATAATAGAAATTGCCACAAAAGAAAATTATCGAAATTCGTTGTTTCTCTTATCAAAAATTTTCCCCCGATCCGACGGGAGTCAACTCTTCTAAATATATATATATATATATATATATATATATATAGTATATATAATATAGTATATATATATATATATATATATATATCATATATAATATTACTATATATATATATTATCGTTATATATATATATTATATATATATAATATATATAATAATATATATATATATAATATACTATACACTCACTCACATATAATATATATATATATATATATTATTATATATATATATATTACTATATACTTAAATGATTAAAATATTGCATATAAATCGCAATTAGAAGATGTAAATAAAGAAAAACATATAATGGGAAGTTAAAGAAATACTGCCTCTCTGGATTGAAACACGCCTGTTAGCAAATGAGGATAATATAGTCGATGCTATACAAATGAGGCTTCCTCACAACCCCAAAAAAGTTGGATTTCAAGAACAGCTATAAAGCAAACCGAAGCTCCGTCAAGGGCAACATCATAAAGTTTCCAGCCTGTCCTAATCCCTCGTTCTTTATATATTTTAGATGTTAACTATTGCTATTAATCGCGAATTAGAAGAATGGAAATAATGCTTTCAAAGCAAAGACAATTTTTTCCTTTTTTTTTTCATACAAATTTCACACACGCTGACTTCCATATATGTTATCAGATTTTTTGTACCTATCGTAGTCTTTTGGATACTAAAATTTTTTTTTTCTTTTCGGCTTTTTACTTACGCTGATTCCATATAGGTATGTTATCAGTTTTCTTGTACCT
>JABUQX010003608.1:2500-15000 GCA_015478945.1 Trachelipus rathkii | reverse complement strand
ATATATATATATACTATATATATATATATATAATATACTACTCGTATACTATTACAATCATATTATATACTATTATACTGATATATATATATACATATATATATATAATAGTATATATATATATATACATAAATATAGTATATATTATATAATATATGATATATATATTATATATATATATATATTATTGTTATATATCTAGTATATATATACTATATATATATATATATATATAGTATATATATATTATAATATATATTATATATATATAATATATATAATATATAATATATTGGTATTATTTCTAACTACATTTGAATCAGTGTATATGACTGAAAAAATTTTCCAAAGTTCAAAAAAATTTCATAAGTTCAGAAATGTTGTTAAGTTAATTTTTAAAAAATTTTTAGTGCAAGTTTTGGCATAATTAAGAAGCTGTGCCAACTTAGGAATTCTTCTTTAAAAATTTATTTAATCACTTAACTTTTCGACTTATAAATTTTTTTGAAACTTAGAAATTTTTTCAGAAATATATTGATTCAAATACTACGATATTTTACGGCATATATATATATATATATATTTACTATATATATATATATATGATATATATATATAATAAATATATATTATATAATATATAATTATATATATATTATATATATATATATATATATATATATATATATATATATATATATATATATATACATTATATTGTTTTAAGTTAATGGTAACTGAATTTTATGTATAATGGAAAAAAATTAACCACAAAAACCCTCAAAAATTATTAAAAATTATTATCCAAAACCGTTAAAGATTATTAAATTGATAAAATATGCTTAAATTTTTGGATTATTTTAAAGAATTTTATAAGTCTATTGAAATGTTATTTTTTTTTCGAAAACTTTTTTTAAATTTATTTAGTTTATTTATTATAAGCGTCCGTTGGGTAGCAAGGCCTTAAGGCATCGCCAACCACTTACAAATATTTTTCTTGATGAAAATACAAATTAATAGTATTTTCAGCAAATAAAATTCAATCAAGAGAGATTGAACAATATAAGTAAGTGAACTATAAGAGCGGGGTAAATAAAAGGGAAAAACAAAAATAAGAAACAAAATACAATAGAATAAGTAAATAAATATACATCAATCCATGTAATAAAGTTCAATTACATATTTATGTATTTCAATATTGAGATCATTAAACAATAAAATAATTATGAAAAATAAATAGAAAATAAATAATAGCCTTAAATAAAATAAAATAAATTATGATAAATCTTTTGGCAAAAAGTTAATTATTAGATTGAAACAGAAAAAAAACAAGAATAAAATATAATTAATAAAAACAAATATTGTAGGATTGGCCGCACGGCAAATAAACTCAAATAGACATTTTAATAAAAAATACAAATTATATAAAAAAAATACTCAAAAATACTAAAATACAGCTATACACAATATAATAGATATATGAGCATAGTTGTGGTAGAAACGTAGTAAACTATAATTAAAACAAGAAAATGAAATAAACCAAAAATAAAATAAAATAACGGATACATCTTAATATAAATAAACTATATACAAATTAACATTATTGTAACTGGCCCCTAATGTGATAGGAAGTGTTTCATTTAATATATCTATTTTAACTGTTAAAATATATTCTCCTGAAATTTCTATTGGAAGGCTTGTGATAAAGAGATTAATAGCAACTTAACAAAATTAATAGGATTAAAAAAGGAGTAGCCTACACGTGCACTTTCTAAGATTCCTGTTAAAGATTCTATTAAAAATTGATAAAATAAATGTCGTGTAATCTAATACACAGTCATATCATTTATTTGAGGCAGCATAGGACCTTTAATATCAAAGACTATAATATTAAAGCAAAAGTTCTTCATCATAAGTAGGTTGTTTAAATGATCAAAATAGCCAAGACTATATATTATTTCATTATGATAATTTCACTGCCTGCACTTAAGAGAATAATTTTTCATTTTGGTGACACTATATAACAACCTTTAGTGACTTCAGCACTGCCAACATCACAATTTTATTATAAATTTTTATTATAATTTTTTTTTTCCTTTATAAATAATAGCACCTTTCTCAATATTACCAGTGACTCTATCACTACCACCACTAATTCTTATCCCTATAAATAATATTATTAATTAATTTATTATTATTTATTTTATTATTACACTTATTTTATTCTTACACTTAACAGTATTATTATTATTATTATTATTATTATTATTATTAATTATTATTATTATTATTATTATTATTATTATTATATTATTATTCCATTATTCATTATTTATTATCTATTATCTGCAATTTTACTATTATTATCTCCTATTTTAATCATCACCATTGTTATTGTCATTTGTTGAAGACATCCTTTTTTCTCTTCTTCCCCACAGTCTTCCAAAATGTTATTTAACTTCCTCCATGTTGTAAGATTCAAATAGCCATCTCCCAGCAACCTCGTTTAGGTCTTCTGCATGTGGTCTTTGAAGTTCAATGGAGTTAATTCTAAGATCTTCATATTCTGGGCAGATACAAATGAAGTGTATCAGGTCTTCTTCAAATCCACATATGTCACAGTTAATTTCGCCATTTGAGAACCTGTTTCTCCATTTTAGGTTCAAAGTATTGGATCTGGCCCTGAAAAGTATCACTGAGTAGAAGGAGTTGTCGTAATCTGAGCTTTCTTCAATTCCTATTTTCCATCTTCGGTACATTTGTAGACTTTCTTTGCTTCCTATCTCTTCTTTCCATTGATGTAGGTCCCAAGCTTTTACTTTTTCAGCGATTTCTTTCTTGTCAAGCCTATCTATTGCTACTATGTCTATCATAACTTTGTCCATGTAAGCCAGTGCAGTCTTCCACCATTTTTTCCTTCTGCTTTCATTTTTTCAAGTAAGTGCTTTAAGACTTTTTTTTTTCCTTCTGATATTGATTTCATGTATTTTTATTATTGTTTAGTTTTATTATTTTTTTTTTTTTTTTTTCCCTGCATTGATGATGCTCCAATCTCTCCCTCGGACTGGCAGTGGGGTGTATCTAGTCCTCCTAATCTTTCTGTATACTGTGTTTTCAATTGTTTGCAACTTATCTAATTCTTGTTTTGGAAGCACATTACATTGATCATCATATATCTGCTGGGAGGTGCCACATTTCTTCCAGTATGTTTTCCCCTAATAAGCAGTTTCCCTTGCAGCTCTTCTCATGCTGGAACCTGTTTGGCTAGCCAAGGAGTGTGGGCCTTATTTATGCTATGCTAATATTGATCGTTACACATATTTTTTTTTCATTGTTTCCATATAACCTTTGGTAATTTGGAGAGCCACCACTTTGATTCCTTCATCCTCCGTTGGTGGTTGTTCATGTTAAAAAATAATACATTGCTTTTTCTCTTGTTTATTTCTAGAACAATTCCTCACTTAGTGAGTAATGTCCTAATAGAATTTTGCAGCTGCATCGTTTACAGTTTCTGCTAAGATCAGGCCATCATCAGCAAAGAATAGACTGTTTATTTTTTATGGAACCATTGTTGAATCCCTTTTCTTTCTCTAGTTCCTTAATTATTTTGTAAGTAACTAGTTTGAATAATGTAGTCGATCCTGTACACCCTGCTTTATTCCGCTAGTAACTTCTATATCTACATTTTATATTTTATATCTCAACTTAATGTAGGTTTTGTCTTCTGTATATACTTGTGCAATGGCGCTTATTATTTCATGGTGGACCTTGTACTCTTTTGGAACTCTTATTAGTGATTCCCTACTTACTGAGTCAAAAGCCTTTTTGAAGTTGATAGAAACTACAATTAATGGTAGGTGTCTTTTGTATGATTCTTCCACGCAGTATTGCAAAAGAAAAAGATTATCTTTATATCTTGCACCTTCTGTGAACCCTGCTTGATTTTCCTTTATTTCATCGCATATTTTAATGTGTTCTTCAATTTCATTTTTAATTATAGTCATAAATTGTTTGTAGGATGTGTCAGTTAATGCGATAGGCCTTAAATCTTTTACAGTTGGATTCCTCTTTTTTTCTATCATACTTGTTATAGATGTTTTCCATGATTTCGGTTTGTGTTCCTTTGTTAGTTAGTTCTTTATTGAAACAATTTGTGAGAACCTGAATACATTGTTCACTTCTGATTAATACCTTATATAGTTCTGGCTTAAGACCATCTGGCCCTGGTGCCTTCTTCCCTTTTAGCTATTGTGTAAGCCACCTTCTGACTTTCATCGGTGGTTGATGATCTGTGTTTGTTCATGGGTGTTATAGAATTTTTTACTCTTATTGCCATGTCCATATGTTCTCTCAATTGTACTGGAAATTCGCGTACCCCCTTTGTATCCTTTGGTATCTTTTCATCGCATTCAGTGTATCTTTTATATTCTCCTTCGAGTATTGTCCATTCTTCTGCAATTCCGGTTTTTCATGTTTATCAGGTAATATGGTTTTCTCAATGTCATGGTACATTCCTATTTCCATGGTTTCTTCCTCCCTTTCGATCTACATTCCGTCTGTATATTTTTTCATTAATGACAGTTTAGGTCTCCCTCATGGTTCTACTCACTGCCTCCCTTAGTTTATATCTCCCATAATTTGTTGTTTTTATCAGATTTTATTTCATCTGTTAGTTTTTTTCTCATATGTTGTTATTTCTTGTGTTATAAACTTCTGCCACTTTTGTTTTTTGTTCTTTATACTGCTCCCAGAGTATATTTCTGGCATCATCTTCTGCCTTTTCTTCTTTCCTATTATTTCTCTTCTTTTTTTTATTGCTTTCTTATTTCTTCGTATTCCATATTTCTTTTCTTATCTTTTTTTCATTTTTCTTTCTATTTCTTGTTAGTTCTTAATAAGGCTATCATCGCTGCCTGTTTAATGATTTTGTTCATCTCTTCCAATGTATCCACTTTTTCATTTTGGCATTTTATTTGGTCTATGTGTTTGTATATAACTTGATCATTAGACTGAGTTCTGTACTATAATAATTTAATAATTGCACCATCTCTTTTTTATAATTTGGCCTTTCACTTGTTTCTTAGATATATTGGGATTATATTATGGTCTGACAGATCAACTACTTCTTTTGTTTTCTTGCTATTTTCATTAATATAAAATGTTTATTCAAGGTTTATGGTTAACACTAAATGGTTTTCTGTGGTTTATAGTCTAAACCTTGCTCGCGCATTCTAATTCACTAATTCGGTTACATTGCGATTAAAACAGATTTCGCACAGTTTCTTATTAATATAAAAAGCTCAAATTGGAATATTTCTAAACTTTATGAGTTTTGTAACTTTTTTTCCTTAAAGGGGACGACAAATAATTTTTTTTTTATTCTGTCATTACTTATTTTTTTAGAAGTCCTATGCTGTGTATTTTTATAAAAATCTTGTTTGAGGCAACTTATTGGAAATAATTACCCTTAAATATATTAATTGCATGAGGATGGTCTAATTGATTTTGGTTGCTAAAAACAGTCTTGCAATCTAACCAAACTGAACCTAACCTATGTAGCGTATATATGTAATTTCTGTAATTGTGTGCATTAAAGCTCTTAGCATATATATTTTGACTAGTCTTAAGGTGCTAATGGGTTTTGCGGTTGTATATATATAGGGCCTTTGTATACATTTTGGTGACTTCTTGGGACAGTCTAATTGATAGGTCCATGTGGCTTTTACTGTCTCTATATTTCCATTCTATTTATAATAAATTATAGGAACTCAAAATATGTTTTTTTCTGTAATTGTAAATGAGTCTTGGTATAACCAATTTTGATGAAACTCATGCACAGCATATATAGACTTGAAAATGCAGGATAGCAATAGTTGAGTTTTAACAGATTATGACGAAATATTGATATTTTTTCTTGATAACATTTTTTTTCTATATATTTTGGCCCCATGTTAAAGTACTAGAACAGTGGTGCCAAACCTCTCATATATAAATTTAATCAATCAATGCAAAAAAAAAAAAAAAATTTGAAACGTAAAAAAGAATGGTAATAGTTCAGTTTAACATTCTGATGAAATGTCGTTATTTTTTCCCGATAATCTTTTCATTTTTTTTTTTTAGGCCCCATGTTAAAGTACTAGAACAGTGGTGTCAAACCTCTCATATATATAAATTTAACCATTCAATGTAAAAAAAAAAAAAAAAGAAATTTAAACCTAAACAAAGAATATATGAAAACCAAAAAATGTCATTTATAAAAATATCATAAAATTGGTAGTAACGTAATGTTCTTAATATATATATATTATACTATATATATAAGAGTAAGATTATATATATATACTCCATATTATATATATATATAATATAATAATATATATATATTATACTATATATATATATATTAATATATAATATATATATATATAGTTGAGTTTAACAGATTCTGACAAAATATCGATATTTTTTTTCCCGATAATCGTTTTTTTAAAAAATTTGTTAGGCTCCATGTCAAAAGTACTAGAAACAGTGTGCCAAAACTTCTCTCCATATAATAAAAAAAATAAAAAAAAAAAAAAAAAAAAAAAAAAAAAAAAAAAATTAAAAAAAATATTTGAAAACGACGAAAAATGGCGTTTATAAAAATATCGTAAAATTGGCGGGTAACTGTAATGTTGCTAATATAATACTATATATATATATAATATATATATATATAATATATATATATATATATATATATATATATATATATAATATATATATACTAATATATATTTATAATAGCTTATAACCACTTACAGAAAAACCAATTACATATTTTGAATCAGCGTATAAAGCTAATTTCCAGAATGTAAAAAAAAAAAATAAAAAATAAAAGTACACTTACAGATAAAAAAACCAATTACATATTTTGGAATCAGCCTTATAAAGCTTATTAATATGTCAACAGGCATTTTTATGATTTAAAACATAATGAAACCCTAGAGTAGACCGCATAGATATCAGGAGTCGGAGTCTCTCAGCCTCTAGGTGGATGACAGGGGGACTTCGTTTCTTCCCCCCCCCCTCTGTCCCCCATCGGCTTAAGCCCCCTAATGGAAATATTTCCTTGAACTTCAATTTTTAGGGGGCTCGAGCCGATGGGGGACAGAGGGGGGAAGAAGTCCCCCCCGTCATCCACCTAAGGCCGAGAGACCCCCGACTCCGATATCTATGGCAGTTCTACTCAGGGCTGTTCGTTAGTTTTAAATCATAAAACGACTTTACATATACCGTACTAAACTTTATACGCTGATTCCAAATATGTAATTTGTTTTTCCGTAAGTCTAATACTTTTCGAGATAATTTTTCTGGCCCTTTATAAATTATGTATAATTTTTATATAAAATATATATATATATATATATATATATATATATATATATATATATATATATATATATATATATATATATATATATATATATATTTATATATATGCATATTTTGCTAGTGCGAGTTCTTAACTAATCGAATTTTTGACAAAAAAAAATTTACATTATAATTTAAATATGAAATTAATTTTAATTAATTTTAATAATAATAACAGAAAAATAAAGTTATGAATCAATTAAAATTAATAATAATTGCACTTTTTAACAAAATAGGCACTTTATATTACAAGTAGGCCTATGTACGCACATTTCATGTGAACTTTTTGACAAAAAAAAATTTACAATATTATAATTTAAATTATGACAATCAATTTTAATAATTTTTAATAATAATAATAATAATATTTGCACTTTTTAACAAAATAGGCACTTTATATTATGAGTATGTACGCACATTTCACGTGAACTTGACCAAAAAAAATTTACAATACTATAATTTAAATTATGACAATCAATTTTAATAATTTTTAATAATAATAACAATAATATTTACACTTAATAACAAAAAAGGCACTTTATATTACCAGTATGTAAGCACATTTCATAAAAAATGATAGTATTGATTTGCACTTTTTTTTCATCCTTACACTAGATAGAAGAAAGATAGGTATAGAAAACATTAAACAAATGTCTTATAGTCTACCATACATAAAAACTAAAATAAAATATTAAAAACTAAAAAAAAATTGACATTTTATATAAGTTTATATTGACCGGTTTTCCCAGACGCCCAACCGGTTTTACCCAGAAATCGAAAAAAAAAATTAACTTTAAAAATAAGCTTAATATTTTAAATTTTTTACATGGAAAATGTTAAAAATATACTTCCCAATATGCATCTAAATCAAAATTCTATTAATACTGTAGACAGCGACCCACACATTTTGAGACCAAAAATTTTCTAAGTTCAAAAAAATTTCTAAGTTCAGAAAATTTAAGTCAAGTTAGATTTTTCTAAGAAAAATTGTTTTACAGTGGCTAAGCTTCTGCATAAACATTCCAGGAGCTCTGCCACCCAAACACCAATTCTCCCTTTAAAGAAACTTAACTTAACTGATAAGCTTTCTGAACTTACGAAATTTTTTTTGAAAACCTTAGAAAATTTTCCAGTCTCAAAATATGTGGCGGTCTGCTGTCCTACAGTATTACCCCGAAAATTCTGATATCTTGTAATCTCTAAGAGATTCAAAAGGTGTTATAAATTTTTTTTTCAATTTAAAATTTTTTTTTTTTCCAAATGGTGGAAATTTTTTTTTGTAGGTGTAAGTTTATTTTACTTAAAATTTTTATATATTGGTTAAAACTCTATTTATTTACTACTTAAAAAACCTTTCTCCAGTAGAAAAATATTTTTATTTTACAAAAATATTATGAAGATTAAAAAGTGACCAGTTTTCCCCTCCGTGACCGGTTTTCCCCCATTTTACGTATATATATATATATATATATATATATATATTATATATTATATAATATATATATATATATTATATATATATTATCATATATATATTATATATTATATATGGTAAATATCTAGTATTTGATCTAAATATTTCTAGTTCAGAAAAGTTAAGTTTAAGTTTTTAAGAAAATTGTTTAGTGGCAAGCTTCTGCAATTATGCCAGGCTTGCCACTAAAGAATTTCCTTAAAAACTTAAGCTTAAAACTTAGCTTTGCTGAAGCTTAGAAATTTTTTCTGAATCTTCAAGAAAATTTCGGTCTTAAAAATATGTTGGTCGGGCTGTCTACAGTAATACCCGAAATTCTGATATCCTTAATTCTAAGAGATTCAACAAGGTCTTAGAAATTTTTTTCCAATTTTAAAATTTTTTTTTTTTCCACATGGCTGGGGGAATTTTTTTTTGACTTGTAGGTGTGCTAGCAAGTCTTATTTACTTAAATCGATTATTTGTGGTAGGATAAGCTGAAATATTCTAATTTACTACTTAATAGACCTAACCCCTAATGAAAAAAGGTTTATTTTACAAAAATATTATGAAGATTAAAAAGTGACCAGTTTTCCCCTCTGTGACCGATTTCCCCCCCATTTACGTACTATATATAATATATTATTATATATTACCTATAATATATATATCACTTATATATATATATATATATATATATATATATATATATATATATAATATATTTATATATATATAATATATATACTATTATATATACTATATAATTATATATATAGTGCTGTTACACAAAAAAAAACAAACCATTTTAAGTTTTTTGCCTATAACTATTAAACTATTTAACATATATGGACTTTTAAAATAATTTCTTATAATGGCTAGGCCTAGGCTATATATCACTGAAAAATTATTTGTTTTGCTTTAAAAAATTTATAATTATTTAGATAAAAAAAACAAAAAAAAAAAAAAACAATGTTTACAAAAAAAAAAAAACAATGGAAGCGAAAAAAAAAAAACCCACTTTCTAAAAAACCCTTCTTAGAGTTGACATCTGTCAACTTTATGTTTTTGAATATTTTTTTTATTAAATTCAATTGAAAAACATTCTTAAAAATAGTAAAAAAAAGTGGTAAAATTAATAGAAATTGATTAAAAATAAAAATTTATTTACCTTAAAAGTTGTGTTCTAGATTTTGTCGATGATTGTAAACTGGTGTGTGCTATGAATAGCGAAATTGCTGTGCTGAATAACCCCCTCCTCCCCTAAACTCTGAATAGATTTTGCATCTCATATACCCCCTCATGAATATGGTTTTAACCCGGGCCTCTTTCATAATATGGACAAAGGGTACAGCAGGCCACATAAAATCGAGTGTTGATGCGTTCTAAAACCTCAAAGGTTGAAACTATCCACTCAGCAATAGCGGGAATCGACTCTGCATACCTCAAAACATACTAGCCAACACCAAGCTCGTCTCTGTAGCTCCAGAAATAAAAAAAGTTGCATAGGTAGCATTAGAAAAGAGGGGTAGGGGTACTATCTGATACTAAACCATGGTAAGAGTGATTAGATTGCATCATAAACCATGGGAATCGATTCAGCAGTATCGATTAGCTATATACTAATTGATACCTATATTGGGTATATTCCACTGACATTACGATTATACCACTTGCCCTAGAGGCATTAGAAAAGGGGCGGGCGCGCCGGTACTAAACCATTGTAGGATATGCCAAAATGCCGTTATTAAACCATGGGCAATCAACTCCCTAACCTTAAAACATAGGGTTGCAGGACACTTGACTCGCGGTATATTCTATGATGTAGGATATGCATGCTGAGAAGTGCTAGAAGAAAATTATACGATGAGTCACTTCTAGCACATTACGACAATACGCAATCCGTGATTTGAATACTCATATATATACTGGTATTATATATACTATATATATAATATATATAATATATATACTATACATAAATATATATATATATATATATATATATATATTACTATAAATACTATATATATATGATATATATATATATATATATACTATATATATATACAATAAATTTTAAAAAATATACATTTTTTTTTTTTGTTACAAGTGGGTTTTTTTTTTTTGTATACATGTTATTTTTTTTTTTTTTTTATTGGTTTTTTTTTTTGTTGATCGCAAACTAACAAGGTTTTTTTTTGGGTGTTACAATGCCAGGTTTTTTTTTTTTGGAGGGGCGGGGTTTCGGACCCCAAACTGACAGAAGGAAAAAAAACAACAATACAGCATGTTGATAGGAGGTATAGCGCATATACAATGCAACATTATTCCATTAATTGGAATTGTTTTTTTTTCTTTTTCCTTTCACAAGTGGTTTTTTTTTTAGAGCTCAACTCAATGGTCCGGGGGGGAGGGGCTACATAAAATTTTCATGAAATTTGATGTGGAATGAGATCAAGGATGGGCTCCACAGGAATGAAGTACAATAATTATCCTTTTTTTTAAAGAGGTAATATTTATTCCAACGCTTCAAAAAGCTAAATGGCCTCTCACAAAACGCTGAAAATTTGTGGAATATTTTTCAAATGATAAAAATTTCCCAAATATTCAAAAAAATCGCATTTTCGAACCGATTATAACAATCTTTTTTTCACTCATACTAGATGCGATTAATAGGTGCACCAAATTTTTTTCGCTCTAGACCTCAATTTACCGAGATACAGCAATGGGTTGTTTTTATGTAACTAATGGGCTGCGTTTTTTTTTGCTGTACAGCACTATATCTTATATATACTATATATAATATATATATATATATATATTATACTATATATATATAAATATATGATATTATTATATATATTATATATATATATATATTTATATATATATATATACTATATAATAATAATATATATAATATATTATATATATATATATATATATATATATATATATAATATATATATATATATATATATATATACTATATATATATATATATATAACTATATATATTATATATATATATAATATCCAGATAGAAGCTGCCACTAAAGAATTTTCTTAAAAAAAACTCTAAACTTTTCTGAAACTTAGGAAATTTTTTCAAGAATATTGAGATCAAATTACTAGATATTTGCCATATATATATAATATGTTTTATTGTTTTAATACTCTAAAAATTCTAATATTTTGTTCAACAAAAATTTTGGCAAAACAATGACCACGATTGTGAAAAAAATATGCAGATTTTGCCGATGATGATGATCGTCCCATCACACTATATATATATATCATATTAGCTAACGTTCTGCCAATTTACGATTATTCTTCATAAACAAACATTTCGTATGTTTTATATATCATTCTTTTTTACGTTTCAAATTATATTTTTTTGGGTGAATGATTAAATTTTATATTTGAGAGAGTTTGGCCACCACTGTTCTAGTCTTTCAAACATGGGGCCTGAAGATTAATTTAAAAACGCATTATCGCGAAAAAATATGGTTTTCTCAGAATCGGTTTAAACACTCAAAACTATACCATTCTTTTTTGTTTCAATTTTTTTTTTTTTGCATTTATGAGCGCCGAAAAAATATATACGAAGGTTTGGCACCACTGTTATTTA
>JABUQX010003607.1:50000-61852 GCA_015478945.1 Trachelipus rathkii | reverse complement strand
ACACAAAATTCTGGCCTTTTGAATAATTTGGAGTTTCATGGTACACATCTCAGAGAATGATAAATGAAATCATGATTATATCTTAATCATCTTTTAATGTGGAGGAGAAAGTTTAACTGAAGTTATCTGCTTGATAGAGGTTGAGCTTAATTCCGAACTTTTATGAACACTGCATACATTATATCTTCAAATATCCATAGTTATTTTTTTGAGTAGTGCTAGTGCATATCTGATATTTTGGCAATACAAGTTTCAAATTTCTTTAAAAGTTACGAAACAGAAGATCGTCCAATACTATATGTAAAATTACTATATCCATCCTTATGATTTTTTCTGTTTCCTGAAGCAAGCTAAGTATATTTGGTATTTTTATATAGTCAAGAGGCAACTGTTTGCTCTAAACTAAATTGTAAGATCCTTGGCCTTTTTACCTATTTTCCCCCATATTTCTCCTCAGTTGCTGTTAGATAGTTCTTGAACCCCAAAGACACTGCTCTCCCATTCCATAAATATCATGACGCAAAGTGCTGTCAGGTAGATGTCATGGAAAACAACATTGGTGCTGAACCCCAAACCACACTGATAAGATGGCCAGAATTGTTTAACAGTTGATTCTGAACGAATATACTGCTATACTGTTTTGTACCAATAATTAATATGATTCTCATTTCACCCAACATGTCTACCTTGAGACGGTATTATAATAACTCCATTCTAACTGGAATTTCTACTAAAAGTCGTTAAAATTTTTAATAAGTCCCATCAGAATAAGGTTTGTCTCTACATTCCGAGCAAACTTCAAATAAAGACTTATTTTTAAGATATGAAAGTCGTAATGCGTGAATATTTAAAAACAACTGAATGAAGAACAGCGTAAGATATAAAGGCAGAAAGTTATATATATAAAAGTATATACAAAGAGATATATATATATATATAGTGTAAAGAGATATATATATATATATATATATGTTATATATAAGATATATATATATATATATTATATATATATATATATATATACATTATTTGCAACCCCTTTCTCTAAATTTTTTCAGTTTTAAACTTCTGCCTTACAAATAATTTAATCCTATTCCTGATCACAAAATTGAAGTTTATCGTACAGCATGGAAAATTTTTATAAATATATGTAGCAACAGCTGCAATTGCTCGGAGTAATATTGATGATGCCTACTTTTCCTGATATATTCAAACCTCCTTTTCAAACACAGAAAATTAACACAATTATGATAACTGTGGCAAAGAGAACCAAAAGAAATCACCCAGCTCCGAAAGATGTTCTTTGAAACAACGAGTTGTAAGTGCCTTCTCTGTTAGCACACAAAAAACCCATTAGGGGTTGTGAATAATCAGGCTATGTAAATAATAAAGCCAAGTATAGATCCTAATTAAATGTACCAACTGGAAATAATAAATTTAGAGGAGGAAGTGCCTTTTAAGACAGAATGTGAACCGTTGGTTATCCATTGATCAGATAAATAAAAGATCCTTACCATCTTTTCTAGTTCGCAGTTGTTCTTTAGTGTGGGGGGCTGTTTTTTAGCTTCTTCATTCTAGGTAGTTATGTGGAAACCACTTCTGAGTTCTACGCTAGATGATTAAAGCAAGATGTCTTTAATAAAGTCGAACTCATGAGGTGAGAAAATATTAATATAATTTAAAAACTAAATGTAGGATTAGTTTGAGTTGCTCTGATATCAATGAGAAGGCTGTAATTGATTTATCAGTGCTAAAACACTCAAGGGTGAGCAGCCAAACTAAGTGAGTGTTAAGAACAGTTGCGGCTAAAATGATATATATATATATATATATATATAGTATATATATATATACATATATATAGATATATATATATATATATATATATGAGTTAAGGTTATATTATATATATATAGTAAGTATATATATAATCCATAGAAGGGAAAGTTTTACTCTACCAGCCACATGGCATCTGCCAGTGCCCGGAGTTACAGGAGCAACCAAAGTCAAGTAACGCTAATAGATGCGCTGCAAATAACAGTTGGTAATAAATTTAGTATGTGGTGAAGGTGATGGAATAGTGGCCACTGTGGTGATTAGGGAATCAACCATCATCCAGCTCAGCCAGCTGGAAGAATAACGAATAGGAGGCGTCTACCATTTTCAGCGCATCCCGCCTCCTCAAATAGAGCTGGCGATATTGCCCCCTGCTTCGATATTGCCGCGAAATCGGAATCATTAAAAGTCCATAGAAAGGGTGCTTGAAACCCCTGCTGGGACATGAAGGCCGGGGTTCTTGCCACAGGGAATAACCAACCGCGCCGCGCCAACGCCAACATAGGTAATGGAAACAGCTGCGACAAAATTAATGCAATACAGCGATCAGCGACGATTCCATATCGCGAGGAAATTTTTCTTTGCATTAATTTGTCACAACTGTTACTGTGCCCGTGTTGGCGTTGCTTGACTTGGCTTAAGTTCTGTAACTCAGGAGCACCCCAGCGGAATGCCATGGGGCCCCAGCAGGGGTTTGCACCCTTCTATGACTTTTAATAAGTTCCGAGTTCAAAGCAAAGCAATGATATCGAAGCAGGAGACTTGAAAACTGGGTCCGAGATGCCTTCTTTCGGGGAGGAGGCGGACGGTGTAGTGCGGTAGAGCATCCTGGGTATTGATTATGTCTAATGGCGACGCTGTTATGATGGTTCGATTCCGTCGGCCGATAGTTTTTCTTCGTCTTTATAATATACATACATATTATAAACAGTAATGAGTGATAAGGAGAGTTAAAGAAATATATGATATGGTTATATTATATATATATATATATATGATATAGATATATATATATATATATGATAAAGTATATATATACATATAAGAGTATATACACATATATAACATAAGGCATATGATACATGGCTAACAGGGCGTGCATACATAGGGGTGGTGCTAAGTGTTGGGGATAGCTCCCGACCAATATTTCTAGAGTCTTTTTTTTTAGCCAGCCACTTAAATTTGTAAATAAATTATTACAATTTTATTTGGAAGAGAAAGAAACTGATTTATAAAAAAATAAATTTAAAGAAAAGAAACTACTTTAGTTTATAAATAAATTAATAAACTTAAATTCATTGGAAAATTTCTAAGGCTGTTCCTAAGAGTAAAAATTCTAAGCTATGGACGGACATGTACACCCCGGTAGGGTTTTCAGAGCATGTATTATGTTGGTGGATCAGGCTGCTGTTATACCGGCTGTACGATGAAACAATTGTGGCACGAAATTGTTCACCCAGTGAAATCGCATGAATAAATTTGAAAAATGAATTTGAATCTCTCCCTCTCTATATATATATATATAAGATATATATATATATATATATATATGGTATATATATATATATATATATATATATATATAGTATATATATATATATATATATATGTAATTATAAGTTTTTCTTACGTGTCAAAAGCATGGTAACAACAGTTTTTAGTTTGAAATCCTTGCATTTTTGTGCTCTTGTTTAAGCTATTAAATAATAATTTTTATTACATTATTTAAGTGATATTTACCTTAAATAATTAAAATACTAAAAATAAAAGTAAAATGAAAGCAAGTGTAGATTTTATATTGGAAAATATATTAAAAAAAGCCATCTAAGGAATGCACCAAGATCCTTAATTTTAAAAAAATTTGGAAGGGCCTGGTATTTAATTTCACTCTCCTCTACATATATAATATTGAAATACATATATATACATATATATATATATATATATATATATATATATAAGTGCTATATATATATATATATATATATGTTATATATATATATATATATATATGCATGTATAACCGGTCTACCCAAGCATAATCTTCAAGGTACGCCACTGATATATATATATGGCATATATATTATATATATGGCATATGAGCAAAGAGTTACATATAAGGGTTGGCTAAGCACATGCTATATATATATGAAAGGTTATATATAGTATATATATATATATATATATATAAAAGCAGAAAAACAACCTTTAAAAGAAATTACAATATTAGCATGAATATAAGGTGGAAGGAGGTGGAGTAAAGAAAGAATGAGTGAATTGAAATTGCTTATGTAAATTAGGCGTAAAATGTTTGAGCAGTGAGTCTAACTCATGGTTAAGCAAAACCATTTGTGCTGCTCTATATTTGAAGTTAGAGGGAAAAGATGGAAGAAGCAAATCTGAAGAGCACACAGTTTTGAAAAATGCTAAAAATTACGAGGGGAGGAGGAACCAGTAAAGATTGTTGCATTTTCTACTTAGTAAAGGATTTTCAGGTGTCATGAGAAATGGGGCTCTTGCACTGATTGGGATGAAACATAAGCGTAAAAGGTTTCTGTAATTTGAAGATGAGTAGTTCCTGTAGGCGGCGACGGCGAGTAGCATAAGAAAGCACTAGAAGATGCAGAGGTAAACCAAGGTTTTAGGTTCAGTTGAAGCAAAAGATCATAGGGTGAACGACGCTATGCCGAGAATTAGTTCGCACTTTGCACACTCTGAGGGACCCTTTCCCTGAAGCAGATGTCATTCCATGGGAATCAAAGTTATTGTTCAAAAATTATTTTGCAGCAAAAAGTGCCAAAAATGTTTTCTCGCAGTAGGTGGGGTTTTTCCTGCAAAAGACTTGAAGAGATAGAACAGAAAACAGAGATGAGAGTGATCGTGAAGAACCCAGAGGTGGAAAGAAATTAACAGAATAAGAAGCAAAGGATTAGGAGGAGTCAGGAAAGGTCTAGAATAAAAGCTGGGACCCAATCCTCAAAGTTGATCAGAGATACGGTAGGGGGAGCCGGCAACAACCCCTCGAGGTCATGAGGGACTGAAAGTGTAGCAAGTTCACCACCAGATCTTGAGATTGAGAAAGTAATTGGGCTTAAAGAATCATGAAATGTTAACATGATTTAGAGTAAATGAAGATAGAATGTGTTCCCTAATTTGGGTCAAGTAGTCGAAAATCTAGATTAGTCATTGAGGGTTGTACATTGATACATGGTTACAAACTATGAAATTAGTGGGTAGATTGACAGGCTAGCTTGATCCATTAGCTAGAATATTTTTAAAAACTAATAAATCAATGACACGGGAACAAACATCTTGGCACACATTGGCACAGCAACGGCCTTTGCTGAAAATTGAACCAAGAGATAGGTAGAAGCCAACACAGTAGAGTTTGAAGTGAGAAAGTTCGGAACATCTAAGTTTCTGTTGGAATCAAAGACACGGGGGAATGTAAACTGTAAATACAGCATTGTAAAATGATAAGATACAACTGCTTCGGCTGAAAATTGAAAAAGACAGTAAGAGTCAACTGAGTAGAGCTTGAAGTCAACGCTTAAAAACCTAAGTTTCGGTTAAGAATAAAGTTTAGAGGAGGAGAGGTGAGAGGGAGTGAAGTGATGTTCCAAAACAAAAATTAATATTGATTTAAACCGAGAAGGTTGCATAAATTTATGAAGAAAGGAGACCGTACATCAAAACAGTATGCAGGTTCTGTGATTTATCTTAACTTCTCATCACCTGGAGGCTGTTTGCCTCTGGCCTTAATGGTGATGAGAGTAGGTAGATATGCAAGCCGTTTTTGGAAGCCACCCTTAAAGGGTTATCCAAGACTAATCAGTGTGGCTGCTGTATTTTCATTTTGGCTTTTAAAAGGTAAGTGCTAGTTCCAAATTGTGGCTCTTATTGGGTGATAAGGAAGAGCTGCTCCAAATGTAAGACAAATGTGGGAGCATGAGACAAAATGGAAGAAATTGGTCACTGAGTGCCATGGGATTGACCAAGACCTGTATATATATGCCTAATTGTGCGACCCATCTTTCGGGAGTGCTACTTCCTGGAGAGAGAAGACATATATAGCAAGGCATATATATATATATATATATATATAGTTATATATATATATATATATATATATATATATAGATATATATATTTATATATAGATATATATATAAATATATATATATATATATATATATATATATATATATATATATACATAGAGTATATATATATCCGTGCGGTGGTTTAGTGTGGTGCAATTTCTTGTAAAGTGGTGCGGGTGCGTGCTGTGGGTTCGCTCCTCGCGCGCGGTGCGCATGGTAAAAAGAGCCGGTGCGGTGTGCGGTGCGGTAAGATGTGACGGGTGGTGCGGTGTGCTGGTGCGCGACCTCCGGTGCGCGGAGCGGCGCGTAAAAATCCCCGGTGCTCTGGCCAACACTCAATAGATATATATATATTATATGGGTCATATATATACATACATATGCATATATATATATATATGCGCGTATATATATTACTATGCTACATATACATATTACATAGTTGAAAGGAAGGTTGGTTGGCGCGCGATGGCGCATATGGCTGGTTATGTTGGTTATACATACATATAAGTTACATATATATATATATATATACGCGTTACATGCATATAATGCAAATATATATATATTTCATATGGTTATGTTATGTTATTATGTTACATATATATATATATATATATATATATATAAAAAGATATATATATGCATATATATATAAGCATATATATAGTATATATGTATATATGTAACATATTACTATATATATATGATACATATATATTATATATATATATATATATATGTTATTATTATATATATATATGTTACATATGTTGTTATTATATATATATTTGTTGAGTTATAAATATATATATTATTATTATATATATACATATATTATATATATATATATAGTTGTTGTTATTATGATATATATATATATATATATTTACATATTATATATATTATTGATATTATTATGTTATTATATATATATATATATATATATATACTCTCTCTCTCTCTCTCTCTATATATATATGATATATATATATATATTATATATATATATATATACAAAGTATATATATATATATATATATATATATATATATATATATATATATATATATATATATATATATATATATATATATATATATATATATATATATATATATATAAATCCTTAAGATACTAAGGGCCGAAAGGGTCACATTATTCCCAACAGAGTTTATTGAAAAATTCAAAGCACGATCGGATGAAAGGCCAACATGTTCCCATTTGAAGTGTAAATAGGCAAATGAATGGAAGTAAGGGAGATAAAGGATGGAGGATTGTGATTCAAATTTTTCCAGTGCAATATATGTAAGAATAAGCATATCTGTTGCAACTGGGCTTAGAGAACAGAAAAAAAATAGGACTGTTTGGACAGACGTGTTGCACAATCTCCCCCCCCCCCCAACTAATAGGTTTGGTGAGTGTTTTGGAAAATCGACCTGATAGAAGACAGAAAATAAAGTGGATTAAAACAGTAAAGGAATGTTTGAAAGAAAGTAATGTGTGTTTTTACAGAGGTGAGAAGGAAGTTCATAATAGGAATGAATGGCGGGGTTTTGTGAAGGAGTATGGCTGTGGACCTCGCCAGGGAGATGAACGCCACATTGACGAGATACCACAGTGAGGGTCCGTTGAGGTAAAACGAAGTTCATTGTAATATCATACTGTAAAGATAGAAGGAATTGAATTGAAAGTGTTAATGAAAGCTTTATACAATACTGAATCAAAAGCATTCTATAGGTTTACTTAAACACGTTAAAAGATTCAATGACATGCCGAATTGCAATGGAACAATCGGAGAAAAATGAAAGAAAATCCATGATTGAGCTTTCCCTTCGAAAGGCAAACTCTCGTTCAAAGATGAGATTAGAAGAATTTATTGTACTGTTAACGATAGTCGAAATATTTTTTAAAAACAGAGTAAATGAGCATTCACTTCCTGCAGGAGTAGGAGGGAAAAGTTGATATATATATTATTATTATATATATATATTATATATGATATGTTGGTTGTTGGTTATTACATACATATATATATTATATATATATATATATACATATATATATTATATTATTATATAAAATAGATATATATATATATATACATTATTACTATATACATATATATACTATATATTATATATATATACATATATATATATATATTAGATAAAGAGATATTATAATATATATGTATATGCAGTGGCAGGCTAGCATACACATATAGCTAAGAAGGCTGCTGTATTGCTGGCAGGTTATGGCATGCTGGCTGGCTGATATACATACATATATAATAAAGGAAAGATATATATATATATATATATATAAGTATATATATATATATATATATTATATATATATATATCGAGTATATATATATATATATATATATATATATATATATATATATATATATATATATATATATATTTTACATATATATATATATATATATATATTTTTTTATATATATATATATATTATTGATGTACGTAATATTCCCATCCGCATAAATGATAAATCTATGCATTTTTTATATTCACATTCGCAACAGCATCAGTACTTTTGCCTGCGGATGTTGCGTGGGTTTGGGCAATAGAGAGAAAGCTACATCAATAGGAAAATCACCAAATAAAGATAAATCTGTCTGTTATTTCAAAATAACTCATGCCGTTACCTTACTTGAGTGAACGCAGCTGTATAGAACTGACTCGCAGACAACACAGAGACCATAGTCAGTAATTAGTAAATGACTCAGTAGTCAGTAATGAGTTATTGCACATTTGATCTAGAATGAGTAAGATTGTTTCGTTTGCATTCTTATCTTATTTTTCATTTTTTTTACTTTTCTCATGCTTAAAATTAGCGAGAGAGGCAATAGAGTCAGCGATGTGGAAGTATTTTGATCTGGTGTCTAAAGAGACTGCTAAGTGCAAATTATGCTCTAAACACTATTCTAGAAAAGGTAGAGGAACGTTATTGCTAAAAAATCATCTTACGTCGATGTATTAATCTCAGTATGAAGAAGTGACTGAGGCAGACAGAGAAAAGTAAAGATAAGAAAGAAGTGTAACAAAGAAGTGGCCAACTCCTTTATAAACGATGAAACAAGTGACAGTAAGATATTTTATTTAAAAATTTTTTTTTTTTTGAAATGCCAATCATCAGAAAAGTAAATTAATAGATGATAAGCCATTCTCTGTGATTTAACGCATTGGATTCATGCGTTTTGTGAAAGCAGCTACTCCGTAATACAAATTGAAAAAACATTATTTCTGTTTGACCTTATTTGTTTTCATATGTACCCAAAAGTTTGTGCTAAAATAAGCAAGGAGGTAAAAGTGCACTGTCTTTCATTACTGATGTTTGGTAAAATATATTTGCTAGGCTATGTTTTTTTTTTATCTAATATATTTCAAAGTTGATACGAATTTTCAGCAAAAAATTTTTGTTTTCGGCGCTCAAAAGCTTGACGAAAGGCATACTGGTGAGCACTTGTCAAATAGTTTTGATACAATGCTCAACAAATATGAAATACCCATATTTAATATTCATTGTGTTTTAAGAAGTGGCACCAACATCAAGAAAGCTTTAATTTTATTTGGAATTAATAATATCGATTGTGTTGCGCACAAACTTCAGTCAGTTATAAAATTTGGCTTAGAATCACAGAAAACTATAGCTGAAGTCATTTCCAAGTGAAAAGGTATAGCATCAAATTTTTTTGCCATTCAATGAAAAAAGTTGAGTTAAAAGCAATTCAGAAACGGCTTGATGTTCCTCTTCTTACTGTGTTTCAAGACATGCAAACTCGTTCGAAAAGTACCCTCCATATGATGGGAAAAATACGGACACTCAAGAAAACTCTTCGTTTATATTTCAGACTCCACTCCAAAATTAATATTCTCACTAATATGGAAAATAATTCGTTAACAACCTGAATAAAATATTTGAAAACATTGGAAAAAATTGCATGGAAAATTAGCACCTCTACAGCTTCTCTATCCTTCTTAATTCTATTAATCACAACACTAAGGAAATATTTTACAACCATCCTCAAATGGAAATGATCATAGACTAAAAAGAATGAAAGATGTGTTGACTGCAGAACTAGCAATATATTTCGGATCTCTCGAAAATGATGATCTTTACACTCTTGCGATTTACTTAGATCCTCGTTACAAAGCTAATTTTTTTATCATCTAGTACATTAGAAGGAGTTTAAATCAAAACTTGGACAAGCAGTCAAAAAGCTTGGATTCGAAGAATCTGTTGATTCATTACCCATTAAAGAATAAAAACTACATAGGCTGAACCAACACCTTCAGCAAACAAATCTATCACAGAATCTCTCTTAGAGTTCTTTGTGTCAAGTAGCAATGACGAGACATACGCGATACTGAAAACTGTAGTAAAAATAATCGGTTATCACCAAGATATACGCTTGACTTCATGTGATGAATCCTATTTTTATCCACACTTGAGTAAACTTGCAAGAAAAAATTTATTCTGTCTATCAACTAGTGTATCAAGTGAGAGATTATTTACCAATGCTGGATTAACATACAATGAAAAGGGAAACAGACTCTCTGAAGAAAGAAAGAAAAATTAAAGTTTCTCAAGCATAACATTCCTACATTTAAATTTGAATACTAGTATAATAACTAAATTTTCTTTACTTATGAACAGAGTAATGAATAATTAAACTTCATAGCTATAAATGCAATTTAGAATCTCTTACATTAAGAGCGAAGGTCGGAGAAAGAGGTTGGTGGGATACTTTTAAGTTGGGTCCATGTCCCGAAACCTGGAAACAAAATTATGCTAGTAATTTTGGCTAAAACGATAGTCGAAAGGAAAACCCCCTTATCTTCCCCTTAGACCATGAAGTGAGAGCCCGTCACGGTAAAAATAACCCACCCCAGAGCTTCACATGACAGAGAAAAAACCACGCTTTGGTATCTCGTCAATGTATGTTTTATAACTTTAACCAAGTCCAAAACTATACCCTCTCGCAATCCCCGTTATTCATCCCTATCATACACCTTTGTTCTTGACTCTGATAAACTAACTTTTCTTCCTTCAGACATTCCTTTACTGACTTAATCCACTTTTTATTTGGTCTCTCAGCCAGTGGATTCTCAAGAGACTCACCATTATACATCCGCTTAACCAACCAACTATCATCTATCCTTTCCATTAGACCAAACAATCTTAATATGCTCTCATTTGACAGGCTAAGCGCGCTTTCACTAAAAGAAAGTGCGCCAACCTGCTTGGTTCTCCTACTTATAAAAATTTCTGGCCTTTTGCCAAAAACATCTCTAACAACTTCTGTAAATCTGTCTTTTCTCCCCTTATTCGCTCTGAAGGTTCTGTAGCTAGCTCTTCTTCTGAAAAGGCCAATCTCTTCGGAGTTTTTTTCCCATCTAACTCTACCCTGGATGATTCTGGCATTCCTCCTCCTACTCCTTCTTCTCTCAGGTTTCCCCATGTCTTTGCCTGTGATCACACATTATCGTGTGCATGAGATCTTGAGATCTATGAATGAACACCAGGAATTCTAGTGGGCCGGATGGTATTCCTCCCCATGTATTTAAGAAGTGTGCTTCTGAGCTGGAGCCTCCCCTCGTTCAACTCTACTCTCTATGTCTTAATACTAATACTTTTCCTCAGTGCTGGAGGCGCGCATGTGTTCAATCGATCCCGAAAAAAGGTAGCCGCTCTGGATCCCTTCAACTACGTCATGCTTTCACTGTACTCTATCTAAAAATCTTTGCAAACCCCTTCTTGTTCTTATTTCATGGATCTTCTGGAGTCTCATTCCTTTCTTTCATATCATCATTATGGCTTTCGACGCTCGAGATCAACTGGTGACATGCTTTGTAATCTACGTGATTATGGTCTTCTGCC
>JABUQX010003607.1:25000-30000 GCA_015478945.1 Trachelipus rathkii | reverse complement strand
AGAGAGTGTGGCATCACATCGGATTGAACTTCAAGGCTCACCCGGGGGGTACAATCGGTAGGCTCCAGAGGAGAGACGGATCGTCTCGTTTTGGATGGGATCTAACAGGTGTAGTAGTGTTCTGGAGGCCTGACCATATATTGTACAGCCATAGTCTAGTTTCGATCGAATTAGGGGAAAGTAGAGACGTAAAAGGGAGTTGCGATCAGCAAAAGCACTGCTGAGATTTTGGTGGGTAAAAATGAAAGCCATAGGAGTTACCCCATTGTGAAATATTCTCAATAGGTAGCTGAAGTTGCCGTTCGAGAAAAGGCAGCCTGGCACCGGCTATATATAACGCAAAGTCATCAACATAGAGAGAAAAATTGACCGTCGTTGGGATAGAATTAGCGATATCATTAAATCCGAGAGCAAATAGTAGTACACTTAGAGCACTACCCTGGGAAACGCCTTCATCCAGAGTAAAGTGGAGTGACATAATAGAAGAGAAATTACCCATATATGAATATTGAATAAGAGGTATATATATATATATATATATAGGTATGTTATATGTATATATATATATATAAGTTATATATAGTATGTATATATATATATATATATTGTTGTTATTATTTAGCAAAGATATATATATATATTATATACTATATGTATATACATATATATATAGCATATAAAGAGCAGCAAAGAGCATAGTATATATATATAGTATATATATATATATATATATATATATATATATATATATATATATATATATATATATATATATATATATATATATATATATATATATATATATATAAAGTGTAGTACCAGAAGGATGGGGAAAGTCAATTATAGTGCCAATATATAAGGGAAAAGAAGACACAGAAGACTATGAAAACTACAGGGGCATTTGCTTGTTGAAATATCTGGCAAAAACATATGTGAGAATTTTATAGAAAAGGTTGAGAATAGTAGTAGAGCCCAGACTGGGGGAAAAGCAGCATGGATATACAAAGAACAGAAGCACGACGGACCTCTTGTTCGCTCTGAGAATTACGTTGGAAAAGGTATGGGAATTCAACAAACGAGCATATATAGCTTTCATAGATCTTAAGAAAGCTTTCGATTCAGTGCCTAGAAAGAGACTGTGGAGAGTGTTGGAGAGAGAATATGCAGTGGGTAGAAAGTTGAGAGGAGCTCTGGAGAGTTTGAACAGGAATAGTAAATGTAGTGTAAGAATAGAATATGGGAATGAGGAATGGTTCGAGGTGAGAACAGGGGTTAAACAAGGAAGCGTGTTGTCAACAATTTTCTTTGTATCTTATCTGGATGTAGTGATAAAGAAGGTGATAGAAGATATCGGGGATTTGGACGATGATATTTTGGCTTATGCGAATGACTTGGCGTGCTGGAGCGAAGAGGGAGACAGGTTGAGAGAGGTGGTGATATTTTTGAAAACAGGCTGAGAGAGGCCGGTTTGACTATAAACACAGAAAAGACGGAGATTATGGTGGTCAGTAGAGAA
Source organism: Trachelipus rathkii (assembly GCA_015478945.1). Lineage (NCBI taxonomy): Eukaryota > Metazoa > Arthropoda > Malacostraca > Isopoda > Trachelipodidae > Trachelipus > Trachelipus rathkii. Next base: position 28,484 of record JABUQX010003607.1, on the reverse strand, counting down.
GAAGGGAGAGAGTTGAGAATAAAGGTGGAGGGGACTGAGATAAAAATGGTGGAGATATGTAAGTATTTGGGTGGAGTATATAGAAGAGAAGGAGAAAATGTACGAGAGATCACAAGTAAGATATCTCAGTATTTGGGAGCAGTAAGAGCAGTGTATCCCATACTAAAAGATTTACAAATATGTGTGGAAGTGAAAAGGGTGTTATTTGAAGGTGTGTTAACACCAATTTTACTAAATGGAGCAAAGACATGGAGTACGACCACAAGAGAGCATAGTAGAATACAGTCGGCTGAGAAATACGTTTTTGAGAGTGATAATATGAAAGACTAGAAGAAACAGACAGAGCAACGAAAGAATAAGAGAGGAGGTTGGAGTGAAGGCTATATTGAATAAGATAGATGCAGCCAGATTGAGGTGGTGGGTACATCTGGAGAGGGTGCAAGTGAGGAGAGTGGCAAGAAGAGATGGGAGTGGAGACCGGAGGAAACGAGAGGAAGAGGAAGACCTAGGAAGAGATGGGAAAGTTTGGTGGAGGACCCATTGAGAAGACATGGATTGCCGTCAATGCAGGAGCTGAGGGAAGATGGAGTTTAATAAGATAGAGGAAGACTCAGAAGAGTGCTGGCCCCGCTAACGGGGTCTTCATTCTTCCTGGGAGCGGTTGTAAAGTTGTAAAGTAAATATATATATATATATATATATTATATATTATTATTATTGGAAAGAGCAAAGTTATTATTGGTTATTGGTTGGCTAAGGCTACCTAAGCATTTAACTAGCTAGTTTAAGAATTATAGGCATTTATATATATATATATATATATTATATATAAGGTTATTATATATATATATATTATGCTATTATTATATATTATATTATTGAGCAGCTATATTAAGTTGTTACAGTTATTATTAGTTATGTTATGCTATATTAAGTTATATACATATATACATATATATATTATACATATATATACATGTATATGAGTTGAGTTACTGCAGTTAGTAAAGAAATATATTATGCTATTATATTATATATTATATATACATATATATATTATATTATTATTATTATATTAGATATATATATACATATATATATATTATATTATATATATATATTTGCAGGAATTAATATTATTATATATATTATATAGATATATACATATTATTATTATTATTTATATATATATGTTAGATATATATTATACATATAATATTAAGAGTTATATAGCATATAGTATTATATACAGAGTTTATTATATGTGAGTTAGCAAAGAGGTTAGTTGGTTGATATACATATTATACATACATATATACATTATTATGATAGCTGAAGGCTGGTTGGCTGAGTTATTACGCTGGTTGTTGCAATTGCCAGACATATTTGTTACATATAGTACTGTCATATTATTATTATTATTATTATTATTATTATTATTATTATTATTATTATACAGCTTATTATTATTATTATTATTACATTTTATATTATTATTATTATTATACATACATATATTATTATTATTATTATTACATATATTAAATATTTACTGGTTGGCTATTATTATAAGTGCTATTGGCTGATATTATTGTTATTATACAATATTATTACATACATATTGAGCTAGAAGAAGAGAAGGTTATTATTACATATTGGCTGGCTGGCTATATTATAGTAAATATATATATATATATATATATATATATATATATATATAATTTAGAATCACATACCTATCTTTTATTCTGCAATAGTTTAATAATTCAATATTTACTTTCGTATTGCAGTATATATATAAACATAAAAATATTCCATTTCTTTAAGTCACTTATTAAAATTTGTCAAGAGTTTTACATTATTTTTATTTAATTTGTTATAAAACAACAATAAACAAATAAAATATCTATTAATATCTAAAGAAATTTTATACAGCAATAAGGTTAATTACCCTAATATCTGAAAGGGGGGAGGCTAATTGCAACACTATGTTGTGTTCTGCAACACTCGATATAATTAATGCCAGTATTTTAAAGTATATTCACAAATACATATTATATCAAAGACCTTTTAAGAATTTTCGTAGCAACAATAATAGTTCTAAGTTTATTAATTGTTTATGATAATTATATAGGTAATAATAAAATCTATTAAAAAAATATTTATAATAATAATTATAATCATAATAAAAATAGTAAAGTAATAAGATTAGAAAGATATAATAAAAATAAAATTAAAAATGTTGATAATATAAAATCTGTAATTTCACTAATAATAATAATAATAATAATAATAATAATAATAATAATAATAATAATAATAATAATAATAATAATAATAATAATAATAATAATAATAATACTTTTAATATTATACCAATATTTCGCCTGCATACTAGTTTAATCAACCATAATGTAGTTATAAAATTTCTAAATATAAAATTCAAATTATAGTTTTACATTATTGTATATTCTTTGGATGAAAAACAAAAACAAAGCACTGTTATAAATATCCAGCCAGTCAAGGGATGGTACTGCAAACACTCAAATATTCAAAACATTTGAATACTTTGCTACCACATTGATAACTGGGTTTTGGTCAAAAAGATTTTCTGCCAGCGTGCAGATAAGTTGTGCTTTCGACAATAACTCTGCCTCTAAATACAGCAATTTCAGCTGGGAATTTGTGCATCCGGTCGTGCAATGCCCCATATTTTACTGGGTTTAAGGCCTGTGCCGTGGCTCCTATGTGCTATTGTGTATCTCAATAAAGCAGGGCTACCCTGCTTTCTTTGTACTGAAATGATACAACAGCGTCTCTGGTCCTCCGAACACGATCACGGGTAGCCGCTGAGGAGGATACTGTCCGGCGTGAGACTTCAACATTTACTGGTTTTCCTACTAACATGCCTCTTTAGGTTATAAGCTGCCCTTTCTTCATAAATACTCTGTCAAATTTAATGATTTGGGTCAAAAGTTAGTCTGCTTTCCATGTTACGTGAATTTTTATTTTAAACTTAATTAATAATGGTTACCCTCAAATTAAAATAGAAAAGGTTATTAAAAGAACTATAAACAACATTTTAACTCAAATAAAAACTTCACTTAACATGGAAAGCAAGATAATTCTTTATTTTAAATCATTAAATTTGACAAATTTTTCTAGAGAAGAACGAAAATTAAACATAATTGTAAAGGAACATGTTAAGTAGGAGAAAAGAGTAAATGTTAGAAGTTACTATACACCGAGACGAGTGTCCTCATATTTTAGTACCCGTGGTTATTGTTCGGAGGATTACAGAAGTTATGTTGTGTATCAATTTAATTGCAAAGAAGTAGGATGTAATTCCTCTTATGTGGGATACACAACTAACACCTTAAGAACCCGAATTATGCAAAACAGGTATAAACCAAGTAAAATATGGGAGCATTATACGACGGATCACAAATCCCCTCCTACAGTTAATTGTTTTAAAGTGTTATTT
>JABUQX010003607.1:2500-5000 GCA_015478945.1 Trachelipus rathkii | reverse complement strand
AATGACGTGTGATAAAGACCAGGTTGGATAATTTAATTTGACCATGGTATTAGGGGTCCATTCCCTTTAGGGTTATGCATTATCTGGACTTCGGCGATGAAATCGCTGAACGTTGCTTTATCTCCAGACTAAAACGCCCTCTCCAGTCGGGTGCACAGGGTTGACACCAAGTTATCATTAATCTCATTATCATCTTTATGGGCAGGTTGTACATGGAATTCGTTGCTAGCCCCATCATTGAAGGTTAACCAAAATATTGCTTTGTATTCTCCATACTTTACTTCCTTCCTGATATTTATTCAGTTTTTCCAAAAAACGTCAGAAAGACGAAATAATAGTAGCGAGACTCATAATGGGGTAAGTTTGACACCCAGTTCGTGTTCAGTAAATTATTGGCTGAACCCGGTGCTAGTGTTATTACCAGTAACCCTGTAAAACATTTAAAGATACTCTATTATACATGCCTCGTGCTTTGAAGAAGCTACCAAAATGTATGGGGCTTGAAGGTGATGTAGCTAAAGGGTTCTTTCCGTACAGATTTCTTACCCTAGATAATGTAAATTATGTTGGCCAGGTACATGCTAGAGAATTATTTGAAACTGATCGAATGGAAGTGTGAGAAACGAGAATTTACCGAATGGTATAGATCATTCGAAAACAGAGAGTATGACATTAAAGCAGAATGCACTAAATGTTGTGTACAGGTCGTCGACATATTACGGCAAAGTTTTGAAAAATTCCGAAAGATGTTCATTGAAATGTTTCAAATAGATTGTTCAACGGAACGTCTTACAATTGGCTCACTTTGTTTTAAAGTCTTTAAAACCCATTATATAAAATTTGATACTGTTGCTCACATTAGTCGACATGGAGAGAAAAATTATTCTTACGAAGGTATTCGTTGTATAGCATTCATGGAGAAGTATAAAGGCCAAAGGATAACCCATGCTCGGAATGGTGGCGAGCGAGTGTTTAATCTTAAGAATAAACATGTACATCCTGATGGGTACACAGAGGTCCCTGTTGTTGATTATACACCTATTGATGGAGATGCCTTTGTAACCCTCAGACAGCTTCAAGTAGACAATCAATTGAAAGCCAGGAATGAACAGAGATGGAGGGCAATGGATAAGACGGCGTCTGAACCCGGTGCTAGACCAGTGGAAAAGAAACGCATAGCGTACTTGGTTTCCATGGTTGTATCGGCGGTAAGTGGTCATCAGAGCTGTGAGGATAGCAAGTTGAGCCATGTAGAGTGTCTCCAGTCTTGACGTTATAGGAGATAATAACCATGCGGCAGGTAAGAATCATACCGTAAGAGCGGTTTTGAAGTGTGTTGAGGGTATGGGAGATGTGAATGGAAAAAATGAAAGATGAGTGCACGGTAAAAATACTTCACGCAGACCCAGACGAAGAAGAAGAGGATACTGAAACTTCTGAAACCGTATGTCAATAGAATAGGTAACGATGTCGCAAATCATCATAGACTTATTATTGGTGACGCTTTGTACGGGGGTCGTACAGAGCCCATTTGTATATTACTACCCTCCCACAGACGGTGGCACCAAAAAATTTTTTTTTTATTACTTAGATTTCACATCGTTGTACCCATGGGTTTAAAAATCTCAGGAGTTTCCTACAGGCATCCCGGAGAAACTTGTTGGAAGTGAAATCACTAGCATTTCCGAATACATAGCGAACATGCATGAGAAATATTTCGGGGTAGCTTACGTTTGCGTTTTACCTCCTCAAAACTTATAATTCCTGTTTTACCAGGGAATTATAAAAAAAAGACCTGATTATTTTGTTTATGTACTCAACACTTGATAGTCAACGGGATATTAAGGGTGTTTACAACAAACATCCCCCAACTGAAAATTGACAGTTGGAAAAAGGCTACAAGGGATTACAAAGATCTTCGAAAATCTGGGACTTTCAAAACCGAGTGTCGGTTTGGTTCACAGACTACGTGAAAGGCATTCTTCAAATTGTGGAAAACTGAAGTTCGGGTTCCCTGAATGGTATCAACCGGTCGCACAGATCCTGAACTTGATATTTTCATCGAGGCTTTTAAGTATTAGAAGGTGTTAAACTAGATAAGACTAAATATCAAAAACAATCCTGGTCTCCGTTTCATGTTAAGTTATGTCTTAATTTTTTTTGCGATAAAAGAATGGCAGAATTTGCGCAACTTCACAGAAGATATCATTAGATGTCTGGCATAGGCTAAGCAAGCGATTTAGAAATCGAAAACTGTATTGGTGGCTAAGTGTTGGGCAAAAACATATAATTTCGTACGATACACTGCTTATGCGCATAACACTTCAAAAGTCTACAATTTTAGTATCGCCAGCTTCACTACCTGCTTCATGTAAGAGTCAAAACATACAAACTCCTGGAATCTCTAGGTAGCAAAGGGTATTATACTGCATAATGACAGCCGCATCTTGTAGCAAAAAAGGTGATTATGTACCAGAAACAGGGAAGCGGTTTTCTTGGA
>JABUQX010003606.1:35000-42500 GCA_015478945.1 Trachelipus rathkii | reverse complement strand
TTATTACCTTGTAAACTTATTAAAATGTATCGGGTCATATTCCTTATTTTACCTTATCACTACACCCTTATATTTATGGTTATTAACATTATTTTGTTTACTATACTTATATAGTTTCAATATAACCTTGGGCATTACCCCCAACATTACTTACATACAAAGCATTGGATTTTATTTAATTTAAAATATTCACATACGGTAATATATTTACCCTTAATATGTGTTTTTACTTCTTTATCTATATCTTCTTTATATATATATAAATTAATCACATTATTTAAAGAATTTAGGGTTTTGTTTGATGTATTTATAATAAAAACAATATTGAAATTTAAGCTATAAAGACTTGTAAAATACATCATTATTAATTTAGTGTTGTAAGTATCTTTGGCATGCTGTCTCATGTTTGGATAGGATGTTGAGCGCGTACTATTCTGCCTTCCTTACTCTGTGATTCCGCGATGAACTAACACTGAGAGAACCTTTCCTTTCTAGTGATTGGTATGTATAAATAAAATATCCAACATTATCGTCTTAGATCTTGTCGTTTGATTCCAGTACCATATATACAAATTATGTACCCATATAATCTACACGAGAACAACTTGTGGTACATCGTCATATACTTCCGCCTTATAGATTTTGTAACGTTGGTAGTAAGGTTGGTGCTCTGTCTTTACTAGTGGTATATTCTCTGATAATATAAACCACATGAAAGATATAATTAACAAAATTCCTTACTACGATTTTCTGGTTCAGAATTCTTGATATAAATTTTTATTTTAAAATATTTAATTATTTACTTATTAAAATTTGATTTTTATTTTATTGTTAATGTTTACTTTTTATTAGTATTTTAAATTACAATTATTTAATTTAAAAATGTCTGGAACCTATTAATTATAAAAGCTATAATAAATTATGATTGGTTCATTTATACAAATTGGAGAAAATCAATATATAATCCAGAAAAGAATGATAGAATTAAGAAGTTTCAACTATAAATATAGATATAGATTGTAAATATTATTTCTACAAAACGATTTTTAATAGGTAGACCAAGTTATCCAATCTGTATCTACCATTGACGAGATGAGATATACAATATTGATTTTCCGACGAATTTATCTTATGCTGGTATAGACAACTATCTGAGGTATATGGGTGAATGATATCACTTAAGTTTCCTAACTGTAAGAGTAGATTAAATCGTTGCAATAGCTTACAGATAGGGGTGAAAAGAAACAATAAAGAGAAAATAACATATAACTACTTTAACACTCTCAAAAAATATCTCCCACACTTCGGTATATATGGGGTATATTATGAATATTTTGGATGGTCTAGAGACGCAAATGATAATCGGATATCGGTAGACCCCCAATTATAATTGGTTTCTATATTTTTAATTTAATGACAATCATAGTATAAATAATATATAATGATGTAGAGACCAAGAAACAATATATAAATAAAATAATAAAAATATTAATTCATAAAAAATAAAACAGCTATGCATATGAATTGTTTCAGAAAATATATAACTGTAAAATCGAGTATTATTATACTTAATAAATATTAAAATTATTTAAATAATGATATAATGACTAATGCTCATATACTATATGATAATAAATAATAAAAAATTAAAATAAATAATTTATAAATATATAATAAGTAATTAATAAAACACGAGATTAATATTAATATAAGAAATAATAATTATACAAATATTATAATTATAACAAACATCTACTCTATCATTATTAAGATTTCGAAAATATATTGTTTGGGGATTAAATACAGCTCTCATTCATGCATTCGATTATATGATGTAATCAATAAAACAAATTTTATCTATTCGTGTCCTGTTTGCGCACAGAACTCCCTTTATAGCTGTTGAATATTTTCTGTTAACATAAAACCATTATATAACAATCGGTGTAGTTTCCAGTACCAGTGTTAATTTGAATAAAACTTGTTTCTATTCGTATTTTACTATTATCATAGTAATATGTTTTAGAGTTTAGAGATATTGAAATTATAGTTAAAATTAACTCTAATAACGAAGATAACTGCAATTAAACACTGTAGTAAGGACTGGACGAACATTAATACCGAGATATTGGTAGACTCAAGATTTGCGGGGGGCGATTACATTGTACGTGGCTACACCGAACTCATCTAATTATTTAAATACACCCCGATAAATATAATACCCTAATTTACCCAAACCAAAATACTAATAAAACAGTTCTATTTCAAAAATCCTGTATTAGTACCTCATTACTATTAAAATCCAAAAAAAAATTTCGAAAGGTTTTCCCCCAAACAGGCCCCGGCCCGGCCCCTTTATGGGGTACCATATCCTTATTCTATAATTATATTCCTACCCCCCCCTTTTAATAAATATAAATTATAAATATACCTATCACAATCACTAGAACCCTACATATCTAAATATTTCGAGTTAGTATACAATTAGTAAACCTCCATTTTGGTATTTTTATATTTTTGAATAAAATTGGAAATATAGAGATTCCTCCCCGGCAAGGGAAGTAAGTACTACTTATAAAAATAATACCTTCACCTACCTACCCTCTTCACGTGGGCTTGTATAATAATTATATTATTAGTTTATTTATTTCTCATTTATTCATTATTATTATTATTATATATTATATTCATATTATATTAATTAGTATTATTCATGTGTTGTTCAGTTTTAATATTAGTCGTATTTGTTTTGTTTTGTCAAGAAAATCATTTTTCCCTACAATATGCTTCCTCATTTATGATATCACGACTCCTTTGTATAATATATTATCAGTTTAGTTTAGTATATGCTAAATTCCTTTCCTGTATACAGTTTACCCGCTGTCGGTGATAGACGTGATTACATGAGTACTTCTTGTCTGAGTTATATGCGTTCTGTTGCTATCGTTGTTTACGTTTCTTCATGATACTGGCTTGAAGAATATATTTATCTATTAGACTCTTCGAGACTCGTTTATACTAACCACCCAAGTTTTCAGGTACGATATTCTCCAACTGAGCTAGACACCATGCGCTTTCTCTTTTAACACCCAAACTTGTTAAACATTTACGAGGACCTTTGCTCTATTCCAGAAAGCTGTTTTATTATTATTCGTTCCAAAGACAATCAGGCGATCCGTTAGATAGCCTGTATTCTTCAATGATAATGTCACTGGTCAAACCTATTTAGAATTCCCCATTTATATAGATAGTGTGGGTTTTTTTTCCCCCCTTGTTCATTTCTCCTGTTCGACATGAATTCTTCACCTCTTAAACACCTAAAACACGATATTAGATATTGAGCAACGAAAATGGCATGATTTTTTAGATTATCAAATTATTTATATTATTATTGGTAAAAAAATACTAATATTTAAGTTTAAGAAATAAAAATAAGGTAAAGGCTGAGTTTGTGATATCTGATACATCGAGTCATCAGTGGGAAATATCATTAGAAGAAGGGAGAGGTATTAATAGGAATAGATGTTGTTTCTCATATGCGAGTGTTAAAGAGTAGATGTACGTAATTAACTGGAACTTACTCAGCTAAACTTCATGTACGTACATAGAATTGGGTTTGTTTACATTCGCAGAGAAATACAACTTGTTAAAAGAAATAAAAGAAGAAATAATTTGATCTTAACAATGTCGACATACTTGACGAATTATACATCTAGCATATGGTTTGTTTTATAATAAAATTTACACTGAAGTATGGGAAAACCTTATAATAGAATGTATAGCCTTGCTGCGACTAACTAATTTGATCCCTGTATTTTACTTCTTTTGTTATGAAGAAATGCAATTATAGACTGGTGAAAATAAATGAAATAATTTTTGCTCTCGAGATATTTATTCCTATGCTATTTCAAAAGGAATAGGAGTTTTGGAGACTTATATAGAGAATGCTCAACTTCATCCATGGTGTTCTGCGCAAATTTTATAATATATAAAATAACTAATATTTTATAATATATTATATATATAAAATATTTATATATAATAATTATATATAATATATATTAATAATTAGTAATATTTAAACTTTTCTGTCCTGGTCATATTTTAAAAGTGCATAAAAGTCGTTCACTCCTCCGTTATTATATATTACACACAATATAAAATATTATACCCCAAATATACCTATATATATATATATATATATATATATATATAATTATATATATATATATATAATCTATAATATAAAAAAATATAACTCTTAATATTTAAAAATAAACTTATGTAAACTAAAAAATAAATACGTTATAGATATATCATATAATAGTATATAATATAAAATAATTTATATATATAGTATTAATAAAATATATATAGATAACTTATATATAATTAATATATATATAATTATATATATTATAATATTGCTTTCTATTTCAGTTATGCTCTTTTTCAGTAAAATTATTTTAAAAAAAAAAATATTTTACCCTCTGCCAGAAAAGATCTAAGGTTCTACATAGAAATATTTTATTTTTAATTAGCATAAAATTATTATTATTATTTATGTCTTCTTTTTAGTAGAAGAGAAAAAAAAACATGGTGTATATGATGAAATGTTTAGAGTTGTAAAAAAAAAAGATGCGGGTATATATAATTCTTTTATTATAATAATGTATGGTAAAAGCAGTAAACAGTAAACACGAGGGGTGAGGTGATGGGGAGCCCCCTGGTGGTGCTTGCTGTAGTGTCTTCTGCTTTAATGCTTTATGTCCCGTAAATCCTGTTTTCGTGGAAATTTGACTACTTTTTTTGTGAATAATTGTTTTTAAAAAAACTTTCAAAATAATAATAAATTTTTCATCCAAAAGATTATTTCTTTCATAAAAAAACGTGTTTTCAAAAAACAAAAATGTTTTCAAAATAAACAAAATGTTTTTCTATAAACAACAAAATGTTTCAAAAATACAAAACGTTTTTTTCAAAATACCATTTTATTTAATACATGAAAAATGTATATCTTATCCTTCAATATGAAATTTACTTAACTTTAACTTATTATAACTTACTTTAACTTTAACTTTCATAATGTAAGACTCGTTGTGGGTTGTGTGGTTGTGGGTGTGTGTGTGTGTGTGTGTGTGTGTGTAACACCTCCTAATTCTTAATTCTTTCTTTCTCATTTTCTTCTTCTTCTTCTTCTCTTTCTCTCTTCGTTCTTCTTCTTCGTCTCTTCTTCTTCTTCTACTTTCTTCTTCTTACTCCCTTCCTTCGTTCTTTTCCTGTAACTAAGAGAGTCATACAAAGATGAGACACGTAAAGATAATCTCAAAGTTGAGACATGCACAAAGTTGAGACCCCCAAACCATTCAAAGCGGAGGTCATAAAAGTTGAGCTCAATAGTGAGGATCAAAGTTGATATCCAAAGTTTAGTAATCTAAAGTTGAGGTAATCAAAGTTGAGGCATCAAAGCTGCGTCGTATAAAGTGAAGTAATCAAAGTTGAGGCATTGCAAGCTGAGTATCAAATTTGAGGCATCAAAATATGAAGTTATGTGGTTGTTTGGCTGTTGTGTGTGTGGGTTGGTTGCGCGTGTAGTGTAGGTGTAGGCTTTAGTTAGGAAGTTCCATAGGACTTAAGTCAAGGAGTATTACTACATGACTAGATGTTAGCGTCAGTCTTACAACAGGATTTCCGTTAGATCTACAGTGTCGACTATCACTTAAACCCACAACTTTTATGAAAGTCATTCAGCCCTGATAAAACGGTATTAAGGCCTAAATCAAGGTCAAGACGCCCGAAATAATCAAGGTCAACATCAAAAGGGGGCTAATCAAGTATCCTAAAAGGGAGGCTTATAGGGCATTCAAAAACTTAAGGAGGCGTATAAGGGGGAGATACCCCTTTCCCAAAGGGTGCTAAAAAGCCGGTATATATGATATATATTATTAATAATATATATATATATATTTAATCATAAATATATTAATATATATATAAATATATCTATATACGTATATTATATTATATTATATATTATATCATATAATTTATAAAATATATCTATATAATATATATAATCAGATATATTCTATATACTATATAATATATATTATAATATATATATATATCTATTACTAATATATGATATATAATAATATAATATATGTATATCTATTGAACTCTTGAAGCAAGTTTGGCTGGTGTGGGGTGGCTGGGGTTATACATATGTTCGAAGAAAGTGATCATAGCAGAAAAAAAAAAAAAGGTATCTGATGATAGTAGAAAACGAGGAAACGGGCAAAGCCGAAAAAAGATGAGTGGACGGCATGGCGGTGGCGTGCGGTCGCCAGGAGGCTCTATCGGTTTTGATCCAATTCGCGTCGTGACGCCGCAGAAAAACCCAGACCGACCACACCCCACAGCTTCTACGCACCGATACTATAATTTGAATGACCCTTAAAACGTGTTAATACCAAAATATACGCAATGTGCACAAATGTGCAATTTTGAAAACTTTATGTTGCAAGTGTTGCAGATTTGTTTGCTAACAAACTTTGCAAACATGTCAATGTTGGATTTGCGCAATAACTAAAATATAATATTACAAATATAACGATATGATGCCCAATCAAGGGGTAGGAAAAGTTCTTAATATACATGTTAGAGGCAGCGAATTCGGATGTCCCGTGTCAAACCAAAGGATTCGATTCGTCAGTGGTCGATTAATTAGAATCGATGCTCTATCAGGATATGTTTGTGTACAATACGTCATTAATCGGCACTATAAGGTTAGAAAAGGGCGTAGGAGTCTAACGTTGTAAGAAGGAACAACACTAGCATTTAGAACAGTCTATATAACCAGTCGAATCCTATCCTTATACTAGGGATAGACACTAATAGCCCGGTGAATTATATTCGTATGATATGTCATGCTAGAATAGGATTAGACAAAGGGGGAGGGTAACTCATAGATAGGACCCACTAGCCACCTTTAATATATACAATCGCTCCAGTACCGCTCCTATAACCTAGGGTAGGCGGCCTAGATCGGGCTAATACCTACCGGAGTTGTAATTCATGAGTAGGACATGTCATGCAGATAGGAAAGAGCTAGAAAAGGGGGTAGGGAAAGTAACTCCATAGAAGGAAGATCAGCACTTATATAACCAATCGTTCACCGTCCTTTCCATAACCTAGGGTAGAACAAGACCTGGTGTATTCTACACACATATAGGTCGGTGGCACTGTAGAAATAGTAGCTATTATATGCCTATAGTCATAAGCCATAGTCATATAGCTATACTATATATAACGGAACTGTTGTCCCTTATTAGCCTGGATCGCTTGAAGAAGAAAAAATAAAAAGCCCACTTTATGACCTTACATGCGGTTTGCGGTAGATACTAAAAGGTCCCTTTTATTTATGTGACCTCTTGGGTTTGCGTTAGATATACTCTCCAGTCCAATTCTGGCTGTATACTACATTACACTCTCCTGTCTTCA